>RCWM02000492.1:600000-808611 GCA_003667255.2 Euschistus heros
TTATTTAAGATCCAGACCATAAATCTTTATTTTCTCGAAATGCATTCTCAATGACATTCCCCCTTTCTCCCGTGGACTCTTCATATAATACTTCAGTAATAAGTCCTAATTATCATTAGTTAAAATTATTTAAGTTTTGTACAATGAGAGCCATCGAAGCCGCGACAAAGGTTGTACTTTACGCTAGCTATTAGAAAAAAGGTCAAGTCATTTTTCGTTTGTGATCACTAACCACTCAATATACTGAACCAATCTGTACCATATTTTAAACCTAATCATCTTTACAGTTCCAGGAAGGTTTAGCAATAATAAAATCTATTGATTTTTAATTAATTTGTTATTAAAAAAGCGATAGTAAATGGATAATAGTGAAATTTGAAAATTGAACGATCGGTAGCGAGCGACATTTTACATGAGAAGTTACAAAGGTACGGTGTTACATAGAGGTAGTAAAATTTACTTATATTCAATTATTTTCATTCATTCATTCCTTCAATTAAATTATTAAAAAATATTTAAATACGTGGTGTGATATATAGATCTCAGGGAAGTTTGAAAATTTACTTATATGTGGTTGTCACCGTTCCGCAATAAATTCACAACGGTAAAACTGCTGAACCTATCAGCACCAAATTTTAATTACATAATTGCCATTGTTCTTTTTTAAATATAAACCCTCATTTACTGATATATTATATGTTGTAGATAATACTTGAACTACCCGCTGTAGGGGACCATATTTACGCTTCATATTTTATGACAAACTTCACTAGAACAAACTAACTTATGCAAAACATAGTGATTATGGATGGCTATACATGAGTCAAACCGAAAAGGCTGAAAAGAGGTTGGTTAAGTGATGATTAATAAATCTATAAATGCAAGATGGGAATAGGTACCTGTGAGTGCTGAACTCCCTCATGTATGTCATTACAAGTATATTTAGTTTTATAACACAACTGCTTACTGTCGATCAAACAGAAACAGGTGTGGGTAGAAGAAATATATATATTTTATTTTTACCCAATTGACGTATTCAAGAATTAAAGTAAGAGGGGAAGGAACACCTTCATAACCTTCATAACCATAAGGAACACCTGAACCAGCATCATCAGTAATTCTACATTTCTGAGGTCATATGTGTAAAAAAATTAGTTTTATTTTATTTTCACATTATTATAATAAGTACATACACAGACTTCCATTCCTGATGACTCAAAAAAGGCCTCCTTTTACCGATATGAAATTTGGACTTGCTGATGATGGCTGTTTGGGGCAAAGCGTCTAAATAAATTATATATTTTTGAGACCATTGGGCTTTGTGAAGGCGCTCCTTTTCTTAACTTTAATTTATAAATTAGTCTTCACCTCCCCTTGAAAATGGCTGATCTTCTTACTGATGTTATCAAGAAAACCAAGTTTTTTGGTATCTGAACCGGTACTGAAATCCAAAAATTCTCGAATGTATATACTGGTACTGATCTTTATATTGAATATATAATCGTACGTGAATACAATCCCATATTTTAAGTGTCCACAAACGTGATTAATTAAATGTTTAAGAAAATAAATCGCACCATTTATTCAACTTGATGAATTCAAAGATAAGTAGTCGGTAGTAGTAGCAGGTTGATAATAAGGCATGTACCCGATACACAACAAATCTTAAAAGTAACTCGAAAAACTAGGAAAAAATAAATGTTTTTTTTTTTAATGCAGATAAAACGGAAAATCTTAGATGAAAATGTCTGATGAAAAAATACATGAAGGAAACCAATGGCCATTCAGTAATTTTTTAGTTTTTAGGGTCTGTAAAAGAAGAATGCCAGATTGGTTTGTGGTAGTATTGAGGTTAGTAAGGAAAAACGATAAATCTTATACGCTTAATAAAACTGAAAATTCGGCTTCCCCACTATTTTAAAACTTATTGAACCACACTATGATAATGATAGATACGAAGGTTATCGCTTCACAGCCTGATAAAATAAATATTAGGTATATTTATGAGATTTTTGAATAATGCATAAATTCTAGAGCTGGGTCTAACTAAGAAACGATTATGTTATCGTAACACAAACATTGTATTTTCATTAGAATTAAATGTGTCTACATACAAATAAAAAAAAGAGAAAATTTTTTAAATAGAAACTGAAATGTCAACGAAGGCTGATTTGGAATCAATTTATTTTTAGGCCTCTCTTTGCATTTGTACAGAAAAAAATTAAACTATTCAACAAGTACCAAGTGAACATAATATAATCCTAACCTTGAATAATAACATATCACTTAATTGCGGATGGATCCGTATAAATTTATAGTAAGAAAATTTATGTTTTAATCATTTGTAATTGTACACTAAAAAACAGGTAACCTATTTCAAGTCTGGAAAGTATTCGTCCTTTTTTAGCGCACCCCAGGTGTCGGTCTATTGAATTTTTTTTTTTCAATGGCGTTAATTTTTCAATTACTGTATGCCACTCATATTTTTCTTTAAATTTTTAAAACTTAGAAATACGTAGGCTGAATCTTCATTACTGCTTATTTAGCATAGTACTGATAATTAAACGGTGGCTTGCATGGGCTTGCAATTAAATCCACGTGATTGATCCACTATTTCAGGTGGGACCAAAGCCATGAGCGTTTGCAAAGAAATTTAATAATGAATCTATAGGAGAACTATTATTTTGTCGGCTCCCGGTACAGAGGGTCGTGGGTTCGAATCCCACCTAAGTTGGAGTACATAAGTTAAATCCCAATAGACTACGACTTCCGTTTCGATCTCCAAAAATATGAAAACAACAATCTGCTCCTCATCAATGCCTCAACCAATCATCAATCAACATCCAAGCAATAATAAACCAAACACAGGGACAGCGATAAATGTGAAGCAATGTTTTAACACAAATAAAAATAAACATCAATAAATTACTGATTGTCCCAAAGTAAAAAAAATAAAAAAAAATATTACGATTATTGAATTAAATCGCTATCAGTCCATTCCATAAATAAAATATTAATGTCGAACGTCATGTGGGATCAAACTATTATATTTATAGATTATAGTTGATAGGTTTATCGCTAGACCTGGACAAAAAATATATTCTTGAACAACACCTATCAAATCAAATCAAGTAATCTGTTTTTTTTTTTGTTTTTTTACTAGTATCATCTTCTGGTAATCTCATTTTTTAAATGGAATAAATACATTTACTACAAATTAAAAAGACATATTATAGTATTTATAATCAAGCGATATAAATAGATTAGACCTTGGGACCCACTGTCGGATTCCTCAAGAGGTTGCTGATCCTCAATATATTTGGCATATATTCCTGTAACAGAAGCGTAGATGAAAATTAAAAGAGCGGTGAAGTTCATGGTCCTACGGAATAGCGAAACATACTGAACCGGGCATTTCCTCGTAGTACTTTTATCTTCTTATCTGACCTAGTGACGTCACAGATACCTAGGTGAAATTGGAATATAAAATGAAGGGAATAGTTACTGTGATAAAAGAAATGAAGTCACATTCAGTTACATATCGTATTGGTTAAACAAAGTAATTTTAATAAATATCATTCATATATAATATTATATGAAAGGACAAGCCATTTTTCGTTTGTGATCAGTAACCGCGAAAACTACTGAACCAATCTGAACCAAATTTTAACATCATGTTCATTGTTCAAGGAAGGTTTAGCAATAATAAAATTTTAAGATTTTCAATTATAATGCCATAAAAAAAAGCGATAAATATGTGGTGCGCATTGAAGTTTGGTAATCGACCAATAGGTCACCAGCACTATTCCAGAGAGATTGCAATGATACGGTGTTGTGTAGAGCTAGAAATTTAAGATAAAATGTATTATTTTCAATTCAATTGTTATTAAAAAAGCTATAAATATATGAAGGGACATAAGCACCCCAATGCAGTTTAAAAATATTTTTTAAATATTAAATAACCACCATATGTTGTTTAATTTAGATTAATTAATAAAACTACTTGTATACACACTTTATTCACTAATGCAATGGTTATGTCAGAGTAATTGAAAATTTCTTATTTATGCCTATTATTTAAATAGATATATACTTTCAGGAATATTATATTAGTAACGAGGTTTGCCACACTGTCATATACTTTAATGGCTAGAAATTAAATCAACCCGATGGATCGATAAAATTATTTCTGCCAAATTGGATGTCTAATTATGCTGTCATGTCCTGATAAATTTCACTCCCTATTTCTGTCTATTGATCTAGTTTGGCAATACGATTGCCAGTCCAATAGCAACCAAAAAGCTTTCCAATCTAGTACTGCCGCCATCCATTTTCACATAGTTCCTTGGCATAGTTGTCAACGTCACTCCGTTGCAACTTAGTTCTCTCGAAAATCTGCTTTTTAGCAAGATCTGAGTAATTTATTGCTTCTTCGAGAATATATCGTCCACCACTCTCGCATGTCTTAGTCATGTGTGAGTCGGCCCTGGTTTTGTAAGATTTAAGACATCCGACTCAATAAACCGGTCGTAGAGTTGTTGACTTTTTTTTTAAATGAGTTCCCTGCTCATTTATACATATCGAAGGAATTCATTTAAATTCGCAATTCACTATTCGATCATACTACAAGTATTATAATGCTTTGGTAAATTATTTTTATACCATCGCCCAGCTCTTTGTACACGAGTGTTCTCTAAATATTTTTGTATTAAAAAATAAAGTATTAAAAAATTAAATAAATAAAATTAAAAGGGGGCTCGATGGTCAAGTGAGTAAGGGCGAGGGTCTCAGCGCGCTCGTAACTAGAAGGTCGTGGGTTCGAATCCCACCTGGGCGGATTAAAATTTATTTACCCTTGAATAAATCTTGACCTTCCCACCCTGGCTAGAATAGGTAACATATGTAACCTGTAGGAAAATCCATCCTTCCTGCCCTAGTTGGTGTACATAAGGACGCTAAGCCCCCCCTCCAAAAAAAAAAAAAATAATAAAATAAAATAAAAAGGAAAGAACAGATGTTCTGTTAAAAGAACCAAAATCATTGGTATTAAAGTATATTATTTAGAGTTTATAAAAAAAAAAATCTGTTTAAATAGAGATAAAATTAGTACTTAATAATCCATCTTCTCCTTGCTTTTTTTCCGCCCACTATATTATTGCACATCCCACTATGTTTCAGAATCCAGAAAAAAAGTCAAAAAATGGCAGTTCAAATATTGGAATCAAAATACGTTTGAACAACGTATATTCAGTTACCCAGAACATAAGAAGTGAGAACGCCGGTTTAATTTGTCAAGGTAGAGGGGCTTATCAAAACATGAGCTATGAAACCCACTTTCCAGATACTTTAATTTCACATAATTTCTGAAGAGTAATTAAAGTGTGTGCGATTTTTTTTTTTTTTTTTTTTTTTTTTTTTTTTTTTTTTTTTTTTTTTTTTTTTTTTTTTTTTTTTTTTTTTTTTTTTTTTTTTTATCTATGTCATGGCTTCTACAGTTCTATACATACGCATTTAAATATATTTTTATAAATATTTTGTAACGCGAATAGGAACGGCAAGGATTTTTGTCAGCTAGATAAGGATCCTGAAAC
Organism: Euschistus heros; assembly: GCA_003667255.2. Lineage (NCBI taxonomy): Eukaryota > Metazoa > Arthropoda > Insecta > Hemiptera > Pentatomidae > Euschistus > Euschistus heros. The sequence continues at coordinate 605,592 of RCWM02000492.1, forward strand.
ACTATTCAACTGTAATTGTCGTCGCCCTTCACCACGTCCCTGATCTTGCCAACCGCCATGTACCAATGCCTTCGATGTAGCCTATAAAGAAATTTCTGAGTCTATCTTTGAGCAGCCTGTCCAATGATTTACCCCAATAGGTGCGATAGTGTCTCAGTCAAAGCGACCCAAATGATCAAATCAGCTTTCGTTTTTCTAGGGGTTTCTGGATAGAGCGTACCTGATCTTCTCTCTCTTTTCCCTTTTCTCTGTTTACGACAATTCTTTTCCTTACATCTATGTTCCACTAAGCGTATAGTTGCAGTTCTAATCCCCATCTATTGCAGATCGTCTCATCTCCGGTATGAAGAAGAAGATACAATCTTGATCCTCTTGTGATCCCCAGTTTTCCAATATTGTCGGTGTACACACACCTTGGTCAGCCACGGGAACGTCTGCCTTCTGGTGTAGCTTTAAAGAACAACTTGGCCTTTTAAGTGTCAACCATTCTGCTCATGTAGCCATACCATTTTAATTGTTACTCTTCTATGTTATAGAATTAGGGCAATCCTAATACAGTTTGACTTTTTTCTTTGAGTTTAACTATATTTGATTCGAAAACTATTCCCCCTTCTCCGATTTTATCCAGTAAATGTTTTATTTGTAAACACCAATTATACTTAAAATTAGCATTTCTACTTGAAGACAGCTTGACTAAGTTATAAAAACACAACTTTGGAAGCCTATCATTACTCATTTGGACTATGGTTCTTAAATAATTTAAAGCTATTTTAAAGGATTTAATGGATTTACCTTTAACCGTTCTCTGATCCTTTCGTTCCTAATACAGTCTCGCTTATTTTTTCCTGTTGCTCTGCGTAGGAACTTCATCTCAGCAGCAGTGATACAGCTGATATGCTTATCAAGCATTACCCAGCTTTCGCCACCATATGTTAGGATCGGAAGGTATATAGCCTTGCATATATGCATTTTGACATTTTCCCCTACTTCACGGTATCTAGGACCTCACCGTGGCAAATTTTACAACATGTTCTTCATCATTCCGGGAGAGAATAACGATCTTGCATTTTGAACTCCTGAGGTTCGAGAGAAGAAAATCGAGGAGAATTTATGGCCCAGTTTGCACCAACGGAGTTGCCAGTTATCACATGACCATCCTCACGAAAAGTTCCATCGGGAAACTCGCTAATGAATTTCGCCACTAAAGCTTTTGAAATCGATTCGATTTTGGGCGTTTCGGCAGATTTCAACTAAATAACAACACAACGAAGTCTTAATATGGAATGAAACAAATTCTGAGTGGAAAAATGGTCATTGGTTGGGAAAAAGCTTGCTATACATTCTCGGAAACCTAATTAAGTTTTTCGCCTCAGAGATCTTCCACAATTCACCGAAATTGGAAAAAATAACTTATGAAGCTTTTCTTTTGTTTTTCTTGAGTTTTTTTTCTTCAATTTTCATTGGTGACTAAATATGGGTAAAAATAGGTAAAATATGTATTTTCGTCCAAATATGTACAAATATGTAAATAAAAAATATTTTAATTACATTTAAAATTGTATGAAACGTACAAAAAACTATCGAATATGGATACACAAGTTCAAAAAACAATATGTAAATACTTATAAATCCGGACCTTATTCATTACTATCGGTTTTTTGTAGCTATTTTCTGAAGTGTTTATTGAAAAACTCGTGTTTGGGATACACCTGTACTGTACCCAGGTTTAATTTCTGTGTAACTGTTTTTTTTTTTCTTAAACCATAATATATTAATAGAAATAGAAATAGAAAAATAATTTTATTCTGGGACCAAGTCCCTTAAGCATAACAAATTATACAGAAAGAAATGATATCAGTTACATCTTGTCAGAGACATGATGAATAAATTAGATGAAAAAATAATAAAATAAAGACATATACTAATGTAATATATGGATAGGGAAATAAGAAGACATTCTACAAATGAAATAATAAATAGATTATTTTTATACAATGCTAATTATATACAATATAAGAACCCAAATGTTGTATTCGGAGTGAGAAAAAATGATTTCAATTGGTAACACTGAGTGTGTTTCAGAAAGAGTTAGATATCGTTTAATTGAAAAAAATATATTGTTAGTAAGCGTCACCTTGGATTAGGAGGAGGTACAGGAAATAGAGGAATTTAAAAGTTTTTAGAGATTTTGCTTGTCTAATATGAGAAGGAATGGAATTCAATAGGATGGTTGAGCGGAATAGGAAAGAGCGCTGGAATGAAGTAGTTCTATGGGATGGAGTATATAGATCAGAAAGACGGGATCTTGTGTTCAGTGACTTGATTGTAGATCTGAATTAAAGCGTATTGTAAATATAGGAAGGATGAAGGGTGCTGATAATTTGGTAAAGGAATGATCCATGGAAATATTTTCTACGCAATATGGGATAAAGCCAGTTTAATTCGGAATAGAGGAAGGAAACGTGGGAGCGCCTCGGTTTATCGAAGAGAAATCTGGCAAAGCAGTTCATAATTAGTTTCAATCTGTCTTCGAGAACCGTCGAGAGACCACCATAAACTAGACAACCATAATCAAGGTAAGGGAATATTAGTGAGGATACTAATATGTAATCATCTATCTATATGTGGATTGTTGAACTCAAAATTGACCCAACAGTGAACCCAAAAACAAATAAGGAATCTTCAGCTGAAAGATACAGTTTCTACCAACGTGCTTGAAGTGCGAAAAAGTGTGATTGAATGCCAAAATTCAGTTGTGCAAAACCCCAAAAGAGAATATAAATTGTGTTTAAATTTTTCATAAACATGAAATTCTTTACAAAAAAGATTCCATACATTTTTTTGCTGGGATCAATCCTTTAGGAGATATAATGGGGAGTATATGGAAAATTAAAAAAAAAAAGTTTTTATTGTTTAAGATTATATGTTGTGTTAAAATTGAAATGTTTATAGTTAAGAATGAACAGTTTATTATTAATAACTAAATGCTTATTGTTAAAAATTAAATGTTTGTTGTTAAAGATAATATGCTTATTATAGTACAGGGAAATTCGCATTCTGACCTTGAAATTAAACCAAAAATAAAAAGGTCTGACTACTGGAAATTGTTTACCAATCTTTAAATTGTATAGCGCGCGGTAAGTAGCACTTTCCCCAGAAAACACGTTTGTCGGTACTCTTTTTGCTATAACTCCGAAACTATTTGTAAGATCTATTTCTACGTGACAGATTAGGTATTCATTGCACAAATTACCTAACTTCGCTAGTTGCTATTGAGACATATATAATATATAACATTGACAAAATTTATTAATAGTATAATAGTAGAATTAATTTTAATAAGATTATTTTTTATATTGTCTTTTCCTTCCCAAGGTTGCTAAGCATAACAAGGAAGCTCCCTGAACTGGAGATTGAAACTAAAATATATTTCAGGCTACTTCAACTCATCTACTCCAACTCTCTTCGGTATTGCGTATTTTTAGTACCAATTGTTTTAAATTCAAATTGTATAAAAAGTTCCATGTTATCCCTCTTGAGCCTGTCGGCGTAAGAAAGGCTAACATGGAACATGATTTAGTGATTGTCCCCTTGACAGTCGTTGCTTTTATCTTTTCAATTTTTTTTTTTTATTCGCTAACCTGTGATAATTCATAAACTGTAGGTCCTAAAGACAAATGTTATATAAATAAAATAGGGGTTTCAAACTTGATTTTTTTTATTCAAACCAAAATTTCGAACAGCCGAGAGGGATGAAGAGCAGTTGAATCCAGGTTAAATTTTGTATTTAGTATTAGGAGAAACAAAGACAAAAAGAGCTCACTCATTAAAGCCTGCCTCCTAGTGAAGATATTCTTAATTAGTATAAGATGAGCTCAGCTCCCAACTGCTCCTACTCTCTTAATATCTAACTATCAAACTACGCGTAACGCCCACGTGATTCCCAAAAACGTATCACTTTTGACCAACTAGGTTACTGCGAAAGCATGTTCCATATTAAAATTTTGATTTACTTTTTTTATTAGAATAAATTTCTTGAGAGTACACTGTCAGGTATTAATTAAATGGGAATAGACTCTAGATTACATATATACGGAAGAATCCTTGACATTTCAGCAGTATTGAGAATGAATTATATTAATATCAGATTAAGCCAAAAAAAAACCCTGCGCAAAAAGTATTGGAACACTATGATATTGATGTATAAAATAAGGAGATTAATTTGTATTTTCCTTATATTATGTCTGAAATTACGGCCAGTGGTCTTAGAGACTTATTAGGTCCCAGATATATTTACTCTCGTTCATGTTTTGATAGATAGGAAAAGAAATTTTGTGCCACATAATCGTCTCAAAAAATATAAATTGGTACAGTTTAAGAAAGTGTTTTGACGCTAAGGCTTGTTCCAGCCACCATAAAGTTGTAGCGGCATCGGATGAATGGTAAATTATTCGAAAAATAAATGAAAATACGGTGCACAGTGCTTTAAAAATAGCTGCTAAAGCATTTTTAAGGAATGACCCTCAGTGCTATTAGGGAGTGTCAAAAAAATGACCGTTTTATCAAATTCCAAAGTTCAAAAGTCTGTAAATATCTTTATACTATTTATTATTTACCAATACTTAATAATCCCTTTAGAGCATTCTCTAAGCTTGTTTACTAACACTGGACTACTTCAAAAAAAGCCTCAGTTTAGTTATTTATTTCAAAAAAGAAACATGACAGTGTCCTACGAAATTCTCGTAATTTTAAGACATTACTGGAAATAAAATTCCACAGCCGCTTAAGCAACTCGTGAAATTATTAAATATGAAGGGGAAGGTGTTATTGAAAAGCGCAGTGCGCGGCGTTGGTTTGAAAAAGAAGTGGAGATACGACGTTGGAAAGGAAGAAGGGCTTCGGGCGGCCATTAATGGATATTGATGAGGTTCTGAAGGAAGCTGTTGAGTCACATCCGTCCACAAGTACTCGCGCACTTGCCAGGGAGTATGGTGTGTCGAAAGATACTGTATTCGCCATCTTCTCTACATGGGGAAGGTGAAATAGACCTATAGACTAGTCCCTCATAAACTTACTCCTCAACAATCAGCAGAAAAGTTGACAGAACTTCATGGGTTTGTTGAACTCCTGCCTCATCCACCATATAGTCCAGACCTCTCCCCTTAGGATTAATACTTGTTTCGATCCATGGCCCATTTTCTTCAATGAAAAAATGTTGATAATTTTGCAAAAGTTGAAAATGCTGCCCAAGAGTTCTTTGACAGCCATCCCAAGGAATGGTATCAGCGTGGCATCCAGCAATTGCTAATGACGGTAGATAACAATGGACTGTACTTTGAGTATTAATTGTATTTTATATCAAAGAAATAATAATAAGAATCGATCATTTTTTTTTTTTAAACACCCTATTATTATTGTAAAAAATGAACTTGAAAGAAATAATTTACATTGACAAATATAACTGGTTTGATTATTCCATTTCTATTGGAAAACATTTTAAAGTAGGACTATTGGAAAGACGTATCTGGTCATTTTAACGGAAATCTTAATTGGTTAGGAACGATTTTATTATTTCAAACAGTTCGTAACTTTTGTCACTTTCAATTTTTTATTTAATCCTACTATTGGTGTAACAATAAGTGAATTTGTTCAAAATGTAATCATACAAGCCTAATAGACGTGAGGGAGAACAGAAATGAACAGTACATCCTCCTGGCATGGATTGAAAAAAAACAGGATTTATTATTATTATTATGATTTATTATTTATAATAGGATATGGTCATACTGGTTTAAGAAAGTGTATGTATTTAGTCATTGTTAAAGTTTTAGTATCGACCGTTTATGAAGGATTGGATAAATATTTAATTTTCGACTATATTAAACGATGTTTTCATTTCATTCACTTACTCCCGAATGTTTGTTGAATTAATGTTTTTTTGGAGCATAAGTCGGTTCGTGTGAAACATGTGAAACTAGTCTTCAAATAAAAAAATTGCAATATACGGAGCAAATAATCCTAATTGTTAATCATTTAATTATCAGCTTCTTTTGAAATAACTATAATCAACTATTTATTGCTTAATTGATATTTTTTGTCTAGTTTTTGAGTTTTACTCTCGTTTGAAATTAGCTCAATTAAATATTTTTATATGTATTATTCTTTTTTTAAAAAAAAGGGTGTGGCTGTGTCAAGGTCAAGGCTGTATGTTGTACGTGAATACGTTTATGTAACGGGTTATATGTTTTTAATAAAATATTATTATTTATGTATTTAGGATAAAAGCAAGGAAGCAAATAATTATTGTGTTACAATATAACTTTATTAATTATAGGCCTGTGATAAAAAAGTAAGACACAAATGGCATACAAGATACATCGAGGTTTCGGGTAAACGTTAAATCAATACACGTATTACCTAACGTTGTTGGAGAAATTTCAATATAAGACAAATTGAACTCGCTGACCACCGGCATCAAGAGGTTTTGTGAGACATCGACATTAAAGTCTCCAACTATCATAACTGGTGCAGTAAGATCAGGCTCGTAATTGGGTATAATTTTAGCGATGTGTTTGGAATATTTTAACAACGATCGTAACATATAGAGTTTAATTTATTCTAAGGCCTTTCCCGGGTGGATATACACGCACACGAGGACGAAATTGAAGATGCTATTGGCCTTACGTTTACTAGAACGACATCATTAGGTTTTGCATCTTTCATTTCCAAATAAATTTCCGAAACGTCAATGTTAACTCTATAACATCAGTAAAGCTATTGATGTTACGCTATATAGCAACTCCACCGGTTTTGCGACTTATTGATAATGATACCGCTACCGATGATCTAGTTGCGATTTGTCTGTCCTTAGCAGTATTACAATACAACTTAGTTCAAAGCTAGGAAAATTCACTGGCATGGAATTTTCTATCTAAGTTTCGCTGATTGCCAAATAATCAGATAGGTTGATGATTGTATCAGTAGAGATGTCTTCTGAGTTCGCGGTCAAGCTTTGTGCATTAATGGCGGTAATAAGTATAAACCAATGCTGAATATGAACTTTTATGTTCCCGGCACTGTTTGACTCGGTTATATGGTGTTTTGTTATTACTATTCGATTGTTCTTGAGAAGTCCTTTCCAAACGTATACGATCTCTATATTTGGTTTTGGCTTTTCAATGCGTATAGGCCGACTTTATATATTTTTGATAATATTTGTTTATTTTAACACCTTAATATATTTACTATCCCTACTTTAAACTAATGTTTTACATAAAATCGATAGATTTTGACGACAGCTGACGATTAAAACTTAAACGAACACCTTAGCTTCCCCGAGTCAAAAATTATACTAATTTCAAATCTCTATACGCAGCAAAACAACTTCAAAATTGCGGCACTTTCCCCTCCACCGAGCGCGATGCATCACTGTCCTCGCTTCTCGTAATGAGTTCTTTGATCCTTTATCTATATAGTAGTATAATGTAATTTTAGATGTAGTGGATAGGTCGAAACTATCAGACTGTATCTCCTGTTTTTTTTTTCATTAGGTTTTCGTTTATTGCCCCCATATGGTAGCAAATGGTACCATTTATATAATGCATATAAGCATAGTATATAAAATATATCATATATATATAATGCATATAATAGTATATAATGCATAGTATATAAAACGTATTCTCGTCAAAAAAATAAATAAATAAACGTCATAGCATATTCCAAAGAAAATGAAATTCAATATATCACTTATATATTCAATATATTATATTGAATCCTGGATTAATTGGTTACACAGAAATCAATGAATATGTCTTATTGGATATATATTTACCGACTTTAATCCACCATTACAGCATTGCTAATACATTTATGTAGATAACTTACAAGAAAAAAATGTTCATCAAACCTTTAATTCTTTTATTGTGATAGATTAGATTTGGGAATCCTTTAAGTCGATCAATGGAATCTTTTACCACACTTAAAGTATAGAAGAGGTTTTTTAAATGACGTCACACGATATGGAATAAGCAGTGTTGTATAACGATTACATAGATATATCATGAATAGTTTTTTTAAGAATCGAGTTTTAGTGCGTTTCGTTTCTACTGCCATTATTCATTAATTTTAGTTGGAGTAAACACAATAGAAAGAAAACACACGACGATACACAGCAACAAGAAAAATATGACTCCAATATTGGTTGAGTTGTTTAGAATTATTTTTTTTTTATAAGTTATACTTTAAAAAAATTGACTACAAATATGAAGGTGTGGGAGGCGCTTGACTTCCTCGCTCCAGGGCCCGAGTTCGAGTCCGACTGACGACAGAAAATTTATATTCTGTTATTTCGACCGTGGATCGAATTCGAGGTCGGAAGACCCTCCTGGGGCACACCCAGCCTCTTAAAAAGTGCGTATCCTTAATTGGGGAACAAACCTGGCGGTTGAGCGTGAATTCTGGCCAAATCACCTCCTTTTACAACCGGTAGCTCAGAAACAGTACAGCCTACTAAGTGGTACAGGTTAAAAAATATAAAGGTGAACCTCACAGACACTTGAAAATATTATTGTATATTTTTGACATGGATATGTCTTTTTAGCTTGGGGTCTATACGTTTTTCGTGTAACGTTTTTTTCACCCTAAAAAATGTAACATTTTGACAGGCTCAAGCTTTTTTGGTTTCGCTCGGGCCAAAAATTTGCCCTTATCAGAAAGTTTCCAAAGGCCAAAAAGTTTCCTTATCAGAAATTTAATGGAAAATATTTTTAATATATAACATTCTTCTTCTTCTTCTTCTTCTTCTTTATCTTCCTCCTTTGTGCCATTCAGCGTGGAGGGGCCTCAATCCAACGCTGCCAGGCTTCACGGTCCTTGCAGAGTTGTTTCAGTTCCTGGAATGTCTTTCCTCCGATCCTCTGGATATAATCTTCATACAAAATCCTAGGCCTTCCGCGTGGCCTCCTGCCAGTGGGTCGCGCCTCCATCACCTTTCTAGGTTCCCGGTCCTCACTCATTCGACAAACATGGCCGAACCATTTTAGCTGACGTTTTTCCAGGATATTTTTCAGTGCAGGAGTTTTCAGCTCCGCTCTAATCCTTTCATTTTTTACGTGGTCTCTTCTCGTTTTTCCTACGACCCGACGTAAGTACCTCATTTCAGCTCCTGTTATCCGGCTTACCTGCTTGTCAAGCATAATCCAGCTCTCGCTCCCGTAGGTAAGAGTAGGGAGATATACTGATTTGTAAATGTGGAGCTTTGTCTCTTGCCCCACATCTCGGTGCCCAACAATACTATTGCAAATGCTATAATAGATCTGGTTAGCTTTCGTGATCCTATTTGCTATTTCCCCGTCTATTTTTCCTTGTTTGTTTATGTTAGAGCCCAAATAGATAAAGTTCTCAACTACTTCAAGAACTTCATCATTACGAACCACCTCCACTGTTTCCTCCTCATCTCGGGACAGGACCAGTATCTTACTCTTAGAGGCATTAATGGTCATTCCCTTTCGCTTAAGTTCTTCTTGCCATTCCAAGAGAGCTTGCTTTAATTTTTCTTTAGTGTCACATATGAGGACGATGTCATCCGCATATAAGAGTGATTGGCTCAGTATCGTCCTCATGTTCCTCTTTCCTACCACTGTTCGTGCGGTACGCCTTTTACAAATTTTATGGATCTCATCCATGAACACGGTAAATAGAAGTGGGCTCAGGCTGTCTCCTTGCTTTACTCCTCTGGTAATGGGAAAAGGAGCAGTTTCTGTTCCATTAATCCTTACCACTCCTTTTGAATTCGCGTATATGGATTTTATGGCGGTAAGGAGATCTCTTGGTACGTTTTTTGCTGCGAGGGCGTTCCATATTTCTTGACGTGGGACTGAGTCAAATACAGCCTTAAGGTCCAGGAATGCTAAGTATGTGTTCTTATTTCTGTCCCATGACTTTTCTAATATATTCCTTATGACAAATATATTATCCTGGGTCTGCCTCCCGGGGCGAAAACCTGCTTGCTCTTCTTCCAAATGTTTCTCCACGATTCGTCGTAGCCTTATAACATTTGTTGCTAAAATCTACCGCTTAGGAGCTATTGTGGTTTGAATGAAAAATGTCACGTTAGAAACCGCTATCGTCTCTCAACTTTGTTAATTACTAATAATCATTAGTTTCTAATCTAATTTATTTATTAATTTATGGTATTTGATTGTTATAATTCTAAAATGTTTTTATTTCGTTTTTTTATTATAACAATTTATTGAAATTTACAACTGTGCAAAATATATGCATCAAGTAAATGTTCTGTTAACTATTACAATAACGTGATAAAACTTGAAAAAAACTACTGATCAGTAGCACTTTAATAAAAATTCTACACTGGAAGGTCTCTGGACCAGCTTCTTTTCAGACGCCTCAGAGGACTATCGGCAATGGTGTGGGAAGCAAGTTGAGGAACTAGGGGATTTATGGAGCTTACTATCAAAGGATAGATATCTGGTTTGGGCTAAATCAGCAACATATGGAACATTAAGATCTTTACGGATAAGTTTATTGGTGACAAAGTATTTTAAATGTAATTTGTGAAACTTAGTAGTTTATAGATAGACATATCCATGATGTATTGTTTTCCCAGTTGAGGAGAAATTGATTTTTATCAAAAGATTTTTTTATTCTATAGATATTCCCGACCACGATCAATACGTTTTAGTACGTATTATAAGTAGACTTAATTCACAGCCTCGGGTTTCGTAGAAACCCTTTCTTAATTTATGTCCTCCACGTCTCTATTAAAAAACCGAATACTATATCCTCCATTCCATGGATTTACCTCCAATATCCTGATTGTGCAATCGCAGACCCGGTTCAAATCGGGGGTTAATCACTGAGTTAAGAAATGACGAATAAATTTTATTTATTGTATATGTTTGGAATCGGTTATAAACAGCTACCGAAACTTCTCAAAATCTTCATATAGCTATTGCAAACTAGTGAGTTACTTTTCGCTCCTACGAAATTTTCTCGGAAAATTCTTTCGAGTATAGAAAATAAATGGAGCTTCATTCTGATTACATACCACAGATGAGCCACACTTAACTGCTTTGGACGAATACCTCACAAAAGACCTGATAGACGCTACGCTGAGCGCAATTCCACAGGGAGGGTGTGTTCGAAGGTGAATGGAACTCAGAGAAAGGTTTAGAATTTCGACGGCCAACTGATGATCATCGCAGGCACTCATTTCACACGGATTTGTTTGTGAAAAAAATATTTAGATTTTCGTGATTTCTTTTTAACCGCTCATCGACGATCAAATGATTTTCACGCTGGATAGCACACAATAACAAGGGACAAGTGTTATTTTGAAGTACCTGAATGTAGTGATTACACGATTATAATCATATGAAGCCAGAGCAAATCGTCCCTAGGAAAAAGATGTGCGGCAAGCCTAAGAATTACCTGGATATAAAATGTCGATCGGGAGTGCAGCAATCATCGAGGGATATCTTTTCTCAGCGTGCCTGCAAAAATCTGCTCTATAATACTGGAGACTAGAATAAGAAGAGTAGTCGATTGCCAGATTGGAGAAGAACAATACGGCTTCAGGAATCAAAGAAGCACGCAGGATCTAGTCTTTACTATGAGACAAATAATGGAAAAGGCTGCTGGGAGGAATCAAGAGCTCTCCATCTGTTTCGTGGACCTCCAAATGGCTTTCGACAGAGTGAGGAAGGAAGATATAGAGCGAGCACTATCCGAGAGAAGTATAGACCGAGGAACAACATTGGCTGTGATGAGACTCCATAAAATGAGAAGGAATGTGGTTAGAACCAGATACCACATATCAAAAGAATTTGAGACGTCAATAGGTATCCGCTAAGGTTGTAGCTTAAGTCCGCTGCTTTTTATAGTAACCCTGGATTTGGCACTAAGGAGAGCAAAATTTCAAATGAGGCAGTTCCAGTTAGGACACAGAAACCTACAACCCATCCGAGTTTCCTTTTTAGCCTGTGCTGATGACCTCGTCATGCTAGTTGCTAATGACCGAGACTTCCAACACAACATAAATGTACTCCAAGAGGAACTATCAAAACTTATTATGATAATCAATCCCGGGAAAACTAAGTGTATGAGAATAGGAAAAAAACCCGGAAGAATAATGAGAGTACTGAGAGTTGGCGGAGAGAGATTGGAGCAGGTAAAAAGTTTTAAATATCTTGGGACCCATCTCAACGAAAGCGGCTATGTTGACGAGGAAATAGTTCAGAGGATAGGAGCGGCTGGGAGAATTTTAATATGGTCCGAAGGGGTTTCCTGGGAAGAAGAGGGGTGACCAAGCAGACTAAAGTGGCAGTCTACAAGTCAACATTCCTGCCGATCCTGTTATACTCGTCGGAATCATGGACCGACACAGCAGCCAGATCTAGGCTATGGAAATGAGGTACCTGCGAAAAGTAGAAAGACCTGACGAGACAGGATCAGGAATGACACCATAAGGGCCAGTCTCGACGTAAAATCGGCAGAGACCATCCTGGAGAAACACAAACTAAGATGATTCGGACACCTCAGGATGGATCAAGAGAGAATCGCCAGAAAAACATATGAGACACGAATGGAAGGAAGAAGGCCCAAAGAAAGACCCAGCATCACCTGAGAGGACGGTGTTAAGGATACATTCCGGAAGCGAGGCATTGAATGGAGCAGGAGAAGAGAGCTGGTTCAAGAACGAGACATTTGGTCCAGACTCTACAAAAAGAAGCCACACACCGCACAGCGATTTTAGATGGAGCTATGAATATGATGATGATGATGATGATAAAATGTCGAAAAAGACATTCAAAAGATGAGAGTTTGAAGATTAATCAAAAGTAAAAGATCATCAGGAATGGCTACGAACTGTGGAGAAGGCCAAGGTTCTTCGAGAGATTAAAGCTCTTCAGTGAGTGAGTGTGGTTATACAAATATTAGGTTGGCCAGCTAGAAGTTCGTATTCAAATCCTATAGAAAATATTTGGAACATATTTTGGAAACATTTAACATATCAGGTCGACTCTACCGCTCTCTCTGTAACATTCGGGAGTTGAGATATTTTTAGTTGAGACGTACAAAATGTACGTCATGTGTGTCGTCAGCAGATAATCATGTGATAGCAGATAACTAATTAAAAGCATGCCTGGAACATTTAAAGCTATGATTCGAGCCAGAGGAAGACCTTTTCCTATACTAAAACATATCTATCGTGAATGGAAGATTAACAATTTTTTTTTTAATATGCTTAGGTTATTTTTTTTTTTTTTTTTATCATATACATACATAACCCATTTAAATATTAATGTTTGGTCAGTTTTATATTTATTAAAAATAATTGAAAGCCGAAATAATTTGTTTATAGCGCAAATATGTTACTGCTGAGGACTGCAATGAATTCGTAAATTAACATATGCTCTATGGGTGCATATAAGTTAGAGTGGGTAAAGGATTAACGCGATAAGAGCCACCTTGACATAGGGATGTGCCGTTCCCGTCAGTGACTCTTGCACTAATAATAATAATATTCTACTACAAAATATGAATAAAATTCTGCATAATAAGTACCAATATTATTATGAATTCTCCCATTGATTCAAAGCATTAACAAAGTAAAAATTATAATAATAAATAATAATTGCAAGGCGTCACTCCATATCAAATCAAGTAAGAAACTAATTCTTGGCAACCAAGGTAGTTTCATTTTGTACTTATTTACTTGTTCCGATTATGGGTATGAGCTATTAAATAAAATTTTATTTTATTTATAAAATGAAACTAGGTATGTTTAAAAATAATTTCACAATTTTTATCGATTAAAAAAAGCAGCTAACTTTGAAATAAATTATATTATTTATATTTAAAATGTTAATAATTTACTTCGATATGTTTGGACCCCTGAAATAAATCAATTAAACACCAACTTCTGATATATGGTAACAGGACCGCTGACAGGGGAAGGGAGAAAACCCCGCCTGGGCTCTTGTGGAGCCCCCCACCCGTTCTAAGGTGACCACTCGTGTTACTTTATGTAAACGATTCTACGGTGATTTGTCGAATTAAAAAATTAATCAAACATTGTGGTTTATTAATAAAAAAAATAAATTGTGTTTACTGGATGATGTTAGGAGGAGGGGGGGACGGGTTATGCGGCCCGAGCGCGTACATTTGCCTCATGCCCTGGTTTGACTCTCGCCGGCCTTACTTGGTAAGGAAACTTTCTAAATATTACATTCCACAATTATTGATAAGTGGAATATTTCCCATAAATGGGAGGAATAAATAAACAAACTATTTTTTTTTTAAACTTTTCAAGCCACATAAATGTTAAGTCACTATAGAAGTTAAGAGTGATATTGTCACAGTTGGAACGTTGGAAGTTATTTATTTGTAAAATAAAAAATATGTATATCTCTGGCTCGTATCAATACATTTATCAAATACATTTATTTATTTTCTTATTATTTTGTTTTATTGTTAATTATATTTGGCCTTCCTATGCAAAATATACTTATGTAACTTTTTATTTATCATTAACCTAAAAAATCCACATTAAGATAGTTAAAGTACTTTATATAGAAATTTACCCAATCATATTTTTCAAAATTTATTATTTCTCATTTTTTACAAACGAACGAAATGCAATGTTATATGAAGCTGGAAATCACTGTTTTTGTGATTGTTCATAAATTTAAATTGCATCTTTATACCAAAATCTTTCAGGTATCGATGACCGTAGGGTTTTATGCCTATAAATGCAAACAAACAAACCAAAATATGAATCTTAAATTTTACTGGTCAACCAATGGTTGAATTGATAGCCCCACTTGGTATTTTAAAAAAATACTTGCAATCGGTTTATGAAAAAAGTAAATAAGTTGTATTTTTCCTAAATTATTGAAACATTAAAATCAAGAAGGCTATTGAAAAATGAAAATTTTATTGTGTAATACAACAGTCATCACTTAAGAAACCGGAAATTATCAGTATTTCATCATGATAAAAAAAAACACCAATGCCAAGCTATTAACTTATAATAATAATAATATTTATATGGCTTGAAAAGTAAAAAAAAAAAGAAAAAACAGTAAAATAATTTTTAAAAATAATAATATAATTCAATATTTATACGAAACCAGATAAATATTGAATACATAAATAAGAATTTAGAGCGTTTCCTTACTATGTAGGGCTGGCAAGAGTCAATCCCGGCCCTGGGGCTTATATACACACTAGAGCCCCATAACATGCCTCCTCCCCCTCCTCCTAACATCATCCAAAAAATAGAATTTATTTTTTTTATTAATAAATTTCAATGTTTGATTGATTTCCTAACACGATAAATAGTCATATAATCGTTTATCCATATAAGGTAACACTTGTGAGTGGTCACCTTAGCACGGGCCCCAAAGTGCTTGCCAAAGGCTCCGGGGATTTTTGAGGGACTCCTCAATGATATTCAACCAGATATTTCCATATCGTGATTTCGTTAAAAACTAAGAAGTCTAAAAAAAGCCGCTCTCTTGAACCTGTACGCTTCAGCCCTGCCAAACTGCGTCCCCATCGATCTAAGATTAAAACTTCTCCGAATACATCGCCGATGATCGATGCAATGCCAAGGACTTCAACCCAATGAGTGAACTGAGAATCACCCTTCTTTAAACCAAATCCTTTCCAGTTGCATAATATCACAACCACTGAAAATTTGGAATCGACATCTGTATCACAGACTCCTAAATCTCCACCTATTTTCATTTGCAACACAAACAATTGCACCCTAATGTGTTGTCACATAAACAAACTGTCGGCTAAGGAAAGTACTTATGCGTCAGCCCAACCAAATTACATAAAATTACGCCAGATTTTTTTGATCGTACCGTAACATTGTCAAATATCTGACGGGCACCAAAGCTGATTTTCATACAAATCAGAAGAAAGAACCCTTAGAGTGGTCGTAAGAAATCTTCACCCTACAACACCAACTGAAACAATTAGAGATGGAATTCAAATTGCGGCAAGTTCTTAATGCACAAAAAGATATCAGGGGACATCCAGGAGCAAACGGTAAATCCTCATTACCACTTTTCTTCGTTGATTTAGAACCTGCACCTGGGATTAAAAAAATCTACGATGCCACTTATATTTATTATACCTGAAATATAGAGAAACCATATTCTTAACGAGATATTGTGCAATTCCATAACTGCCAAGCATACAGCCACACAAAAAGTTATTGCCACCATATTCCAAGATGCATTATGTGTGAACAAACACAAAAATCCGAAGAATGTACAAAATCACGGGAAGTCCCTGCAGTGTGTGCCTTATGTCAACAAGAGTACTCAGCTAACTACAAAGGTTGCCAAACTTACAAAACCTTCTGTAATAGATAGCAAAGCATAATACCACTAAATGAAGAAGCTCACATACTAGAGAAAGACAACCTTAAGAAAATAGTGGCCTTGTCAGTATCGTTTGCCGAAATGTTTGGAGGAAAAAAAAAATCAGAAAGAAAGAGAGGTCATGCCGCAACCTCTTTAACAGCCTCATTCCTATGACCCTCTACCTCAGCAACTGTTTCATTCTCAATCCCAACAAAATATTCAAAATACTCCAGCTCCATTAACCCAACCCATTCCACACACCATTCACCAGGCACCCCTTATTTCTCCGCCCCAAAATACCTCAGATCTCTCATTTTTACTTAACTTCTTCCTATAAACGTTAAAAACTCTTATCACCCCACTCACATCACTCATTACAAATGTTATCCCCCAAACCATTCTTCTCTAGAAACATCCTTAAATCTCACCCTCAAAATCCTTATCCATTCCCCTCTGGTATTCGCAACCACACCAACGAAATAACATCCTTGCTTTATGACAAAGAAATTGATGTAGCTTTAATTACAGAAACCAGACTGGCATGTAAACGTTTCAATATATCATAATACCAAACTTACCGAACAGACTTCCATGACCGTAGATCACAAGCCGGAACTGCTGTCATCATTCACCATTCCTTCTCCCACCAAGTATTCCCTTTATCTGTTAATGTATTCCTACAATCCACAGCAGTTATTATCAAAACCTTCTCATTTTCCCTCACGATTGGAGCGGCTTAGTGTCTCCTAAATAAACCAATTTTCACATCCCAGTTCCACTCATTTATTTAATTCCTTAGATCACCGCTTTTTATTTTCCATCTTGTTTCTACTTAAAAGAAAGACTTTCATGGAACCCTCATACTCGAATCAAAAGGAAAGAACCAAACAGACCCTTTTGCCAAATGTATAGACTACTAAATAAGGACATCTCATCTTTCCGTTCAAAATATACTTTTCATATACAAAACCATCATTAAATGTTATTGTACTTATAGACTTGAACTGTGGGGGACAGTTGAAAAGTCAAATGTGAAACGCATTCAACCTTCCAATCGAAAGTCATCCAAACTATTGTGAAGTATCCAACAAAACCCTGGAGGGGCTTTTCTGAAAGCTAAAAAAAAAAAAAAAAAAAAAAAAAAAAGATACTAAACAAATGTAAACTGTGAAAAAACTTGACGCTGGTTTGAGGAACAAGTAAGAACAGGAATAAAAAATCCACATACCAAATTTCTTGTCGTCCCTCGGAGAATTTTGGTCGCTTCCCTGATTTCAAAATGCCACGACAAGAGCTCTGACGCAGCGAAATATTGACCAAGGAAACAGGATTTTCTCTTCGTTGTTAAGTGGAAATCTGGAAATTCTATACTTTCTTTAAATACTGTAACCGCCTTTCTGAACATTTATTGTGGTGAAATTTTAGACAACTGACGACGAACCAATTTCGAACGCTCAAAATCACAAGATAAAACAAGTAAAAAAAAAAAAGGAAGCATAAAAATAAAGGAAACTGTACACATGTGCTTTGGAGACAATAGCGAAAGTGTGCTCTACTCAGAAGCCACTGAACAGGAATACGGATGGCTTCCGGAATTACACGAAACTGAACAGGATTATTAAGATGGCTAAAGTTTGTTGATAAAAGCTGCGTAATATAATAGTAAACTGCATTGGACTGTGATCTACTGAAAACACTAATAAAATAAGGATTAACGCTGCTAATGATAGAGGGCGCCAAGAGGTCTAAATAGTTAAATTTAAAATAATAACAGGAGACAAATTAACGAAAATAAACAGAGCAGCAAAGTCTTTGCATTTTAATCGAAAATAAACAATACTGAGAAAATAAAAGGAAAGCACTTATAATCACCTTAACAATCAGGGACCGAATATTCCTTCCCAAAGAAGCGTTCCTAATCGATCTCATTCAAATCGTTCGGAGTAGGAGCAATATTGGTAACGGTTCGGATCGGCGACACCACCAAACTAGGTTGACCCGCGCTACACCGACCAGTTCGATCCTTACGCTTCACTTCGAGTTTACATTTTTCGATAGTTCATTCCTATAACCTCACATGTACACAATCACTTCTACAGTTTCAACTTGGATTGTGTTGTTTAGTGTGTTATATTGATATTTAGACTTCTTAAATCTAAATAAGTGAAACAGAAGTTCACAAAATGAGTTTCATAAATGATTAAGTGTTTTATAAATTCATGTTTTCTTATTTCATCTAATCTTATGTGTAAAAGTGTTATAAAACTTAAGAAGATTAATTTGTACATGGATTTGGTGTTTTACATATTTATATTTGTTCTATCAATTTAAGTGATAAAATTTACAAGTTGTAAAAGTGTTATGAAACTTAACAAGATTTATTTGTACATGGATTTGGTGTTTTATATATTTGTATTTGTTGTTTCAATTTCAGTGATAAAATTTCAGTATAGGTACATATTTTGTGAATGGATTCTTTGTCACCCATATTACTTTTTGTGCTAAAGTGAGACATATTGTATAATTAATTCAATAAAACATATCAGTTTATAAATAAATGTGAGAAAGTATATCACAGGTTTTTTATGTTTTCTTATTTCCACTTCCCATGAGAAAATATAGCAGAAATTAACATCTTCACTTTCAACTAGGATTCTGTCTTATATTATATAATGGCTTATAACATGGAGAATTGACAATGTGAAAATAATCACAGATTAAGAGGTAAATGACACATTACTATATACTTTCAGAACTATTGGTATAATGTTATAGATTAATGTGTTTAAAAAAAAAAAAAATTAGAAGCCTGATGTTGGAACATTGTCTCCGAAACATGTAGGGTACAAATGTTAAATGAATAGGAGTTATGCCAAATAAATACTTAAGGATTCTGTCTTTTTTATATTTATTATTTGTTATTTTCACTTCTCTGACTGAAAGTTCATCAGGAATTAACTTTACTGGTGGTTCAGTAGTATATTAATTGTTGATTAAATTAATATTAATTCAAAATTGATTTAGTGTCTTATATTTCGATATTTCCTTATTTCCACTTTAATATTTCCTTATTTCTCATTTAAATATAAGAAGATAAACAGAAGTTAATATTACTTTGAACAGGGATGCAGAGTTTCTCAGTAAATGTAGGAGAATAACCTTTCTCCTCTAAAAGCAGCGACTAGAACATCGAAATATATCGGAACAAGGTTAGAATCGATAAAAGGTATTCTGAGCGGGTTTAGGGGTTGGTGTCGCCGATCCGAACCGTTACCGCAATATTTTATAAGGAAAATCGTTCCGATCTGGAGTGGACCGATATCATTATGTTATAAAACAACCGCTCCCGAACGGAACAGAATCCGCCAGGAGCGATATTTTTGGATCCCTTGAGGATTTGATCCTGCGGAGCAAAAAAATATCGATCCCACATGTTTCATTCTGAACCTTGATTTTGGCCCCAAACCAAACAACTAAAAAAAAAAAGCCCCAAGGCAGCCTCGGGAAGCAGCGAATTTCTCCTTAGAAATCCTTATAATCCTCCCAAAATCATCCTATTATCCTGAATCCAAAAATACCTAAATAGCTTCCTTTCCGACTTCCAATAGATTTCCGAGAAAATTTGGAGAATACATTATTGTGTAGACTTAACAATTAACATTTAACAATGTGTAAATAGAGTATCAAGTTGTATTTTAATTTTTATTTTAAAAATAAAAAAATAAATTAGGTTTAATCGCAGTATATTTTTACAATTTTTTAAAAACTTGTACTTACTAAGTTACTACTTACATACAAATATCATTAATTAGTGTATGTGCATCTTTTGATGAATACCTACCGATTTTTAATTTTATTCCTCATTTACCTATCTACACACGAAAATAGCAAACCGGAATGAAAAAATTGGGCCTAGAGAGGCATAGTACTTTCTCATCCTTAAAAAAAAAAAAAATTCTGAGAACTAAAAATTTGGAATTCTGGCTTTGGCCAATTTCTCCACCCATGCCCTGAGTGACTGTACTATAGTGTTCTCACTCAGCCTCCACTGGTCTTTTTACACCAGTGACGCAGCTGAGAGAGAAGAGTTGGGATGTCTCCGTACTTGACCTGTCCCTCCAATCATGGACAGGTTTGCTTGGGAGATCTCTGAGATGAGTGTATATTGCAAATAAAGCACGATTGTATTTTTAACTTTGAATTTAATTTATTTTTATTTTTATTACTACTTTAATTTTATTGTATTTTAATTTTTTGATATTATTATTTTATTTTATGCATATGTATATATAGATTATTCTTATATTTTTCTTATATGTATTATGTTTCATATACATACTTATATGTATTATATTATTATATTCACTTTTCTGTATATTCTATATTTTATATTATTTATGTATAGCATAGCTTTTTTCTGGTTTTTTTTGTTGTTTTTTTTATAGTACAAAATGTGTTGATGTAATCATGAACTGATCTATATTACTTATTGCCCACATTTGTGGCTTTTTGTATTAATGAATCAATAAATGTTTTGATAAAAAAAAAAAAAAATCGTAAATCATAAACTGAAATTAAAAAAAAAAAAAAATGTTGTGTATCATATCAATAGATGGCTCAGTAAACGATAAGCAGATAAGAAGGCTATAGAATAAAATGAGATTTGTTAGTTTTTTTGTGAATAACCATGAAGAAGTTAGCATTTTTATTAGCCCAATTCTATGCCTGCATTTCAGCCATCAATATTCAAGAAATGGAAGATCAACAATCTTTGGCCTTCAATATACATGATATTGAGGACCAAGGATTATCTGCCTTTTATACCAAAGACATTGAAGAACAAGAGTCTTTTAAAGGATATGTTAGTGAATCCAAAGGTCAAAACTATGCATTTTTTTAAATAGAATATTTTTACTATATTAATTAAATATATTCATATAAGGAGAAGTCTATGCTGGTGTGTGGTGTTATCCTAAAAAATAGCAACAATTAGATTTGTTTCTCATCTTCATGACTTTAACGTCTATAAACTATTTGTGTAGATACATTTAACAACTCATTAGTATTTTTGTTATCTAATTGTGTGTGTGTGCGTGCGTGCGTGTGTGTGCGTGTGTGTGTGTGTGTGTGTGTGTGTGTGTGTGTGTGTGTGTGTGTGTGTTTACATATATATTGTATGAATGGACACATCATTAAATCTATTACCTAATTCACCTTCACTGCAACAGATTTTAATATATATGACAGTAAAAGCTGTTAAAAAAAAAAAAAAAGTAAAAGAGATTCTTTGCAGCCTTCTACCTGTAGGCATTATTTTATATTGTGCATCAAAATAACTGTATTATAAACTTATATTGAGGATTCATTTAGTATACAGTAGAGTCTCACTTATACGAAACATTCAGTTATATGAAGAATTTTTCGTTCCTCGACAAACGAATAACTTTCTTATAACTATTCAGTTATAAGAAGCATTCACTTATACGAAAGATTTTCTGTTTCCCCTCACATTCATATAAGTGAGACTCCACTGTATATATAAATGTGTACATATATATTCTTTTTTAATTATGACTAGAAAGTATTATAACTTTTTTTTTTACATAATTATATTTATCACACACAAAAATACAAATAATATATCACTTTGAAATAAGTTTTCTTAATTTTAGATTTATCAAGTCAATTATTAGAAAGATCTAAGACACTTTCACATTTTGCTGTCCTGGATCACATCTTAACTCTTCCATTGATAACCTTTAGGAATGGGAATCGTAAGCAAAATATGATATCACATATTGACATTATTTTGAGCTCTGAATATCGATACATGATACATTAGTGACCAAAAATAATCAATATATTGTAATATATATATATATATATATGAAATACCATTTTAAATATTCCAATCACGTTGCAATGATATTCCTGTTTATTTTATGGTTTTAACTAAATTAGATAACGACATCGAACCACTGCTCCACCATACTCATTTAATTTGAATTTAGTATTTTATATATTGATATTTTATTATTTCCAATTCCCTAATTGAGAAATTTTCATTGTACTATACTGTATGAATATATTTTTTGTCGTCTATATTACTTACTGCCTTGAGGTGAGGGAGATATTATTATTAATTCAGCTAAAACACTTAAAAAAAAAAAGAAGTCAGATGTTAACGTTACTTTCAACATTAATTTATTGTTTTCTATCTAGGTATATAAAGGCATTTTGAGTGGAAGGGGTGGAGCAGTTGTTGGTTTAATGTCCTTATCTTAATTTTTTTAAAAGCCTAAATAGGAACACAATTATTTCAAATGTTTAAAATTTAAAAGTATTTTATTATAAATTGAACAGTAAAAAATAGGTACATATACTTAGATATCAATATTATGAGGTCAACAACTTAATTTCCACAAATCCTTATCAGTGGAATGTAGGAAAAGTAACTATCCCAAATATTTTCTACTCAATTTATTCCTTGTTGGTGATGAATTGCTCTGCTCTAGAAAATAATTGCTCTGTTAGCACTGAAGACAGTCGCAACATATTTCCTAGACAACTTATATAAAATATTGAAAGTTTTTGTTATTTTTTCTTTTAAATGTATGTAGTTGTATTTTGATTTTTTTTCAGAGAAAAAGATATATCATAAGAATATATCGATATACTGTAAGTAAAAATATCGATATATCAATATCCAGTGGATGACCTCATTTCTTCTTGGACTTCCTATGCAGCCTCCAAGACTCCCCATAATGAACTGATGCCTCCAATATTGACTCAGGGGCTTTCACCTGCTGTCCTTCTTTCCAATCTTTAAATTTTTTGATTTTCAAATCAATTTGATAAACTACTACGTATATATGACAGTAAATTATTGTTTTCCAGAGGTCCTTTCTACTATTCCATTTGGTCCTCCTCCTGTAGGGTTTATCAGATGCAGAAGAAGATGGTGCTGCCTGTTGAATGAGGCTTGTGGTCCATTTCCTATCTGCTACAACCCATTGACATCCAAGTATGTATTTCTTAACTTTATGTTATCTTATAAAAAAATATTTGTGATATTTTAATTATTTGATTGTTTTCGTATTGCAGGCGGACATCAAGAATGACAAGCTGTTAATGTAGTTTTCACTAAAGGAAAACGGGATAAAGACTAATTGATATTTTTTTAAATAGTTTTCTTTTCTGTTTTTGAAACATTAATATGTAATAATATATGATATGAAATTACATGTAATCAGTAAATTAGTAAATAAAATGAACTTGCAAATCTAAAATAAGTAAAACCAAGATGATTTCAGATAAGTGAAAAATTCAGATTACATATGAGGTTATAAAGAGAAAAATGTATTTTCAATATATATGTATGTGTGTATATAGATACATATAGTTCTATTTAAACCAATTACTTATTCTTACTTAGTTAAGTGTTATAGAAATGATAAAGTATTTTCTGTCTGACTTTAATTAATTCTTGTCAATCTTTCTATTAAAACGTTTTTAAGGTGGATACATTTTTCAATTATATAACCTTATCTTGAAGTATTCAATTGCCAACATACGTTTTGCATTATTGATAATTAAGCTCACTTAGATTTGAACCAGTATTGATGGTACATTTCAAGCAAAATTAATCTAAAAAAAATTATCTCAAACATTTTCAAATTGAATTTGTTTCATTAAAACTATAAAGGTATAGTATGAAATATACTAAAAACAAAAATCTGAGGTTTGGAACAATGTTTCAATGACCTGTATAACATTTAGTTAAGTTACTCCTAGAATCCTAGTTAGTTCGAACATAAATATGTATCAATTTATTTTTTTTATTATTTTTATCAATTTAATTCTTTGGTTAGATTATACAAAAAAAAAAAAATTTCATTGTCTTCTTATTTTAATTTTTTCCACCAAATAAAGTTGTGTCCCTATGATATTACCATGTCAAAACCTTCTTTGAAATGTTTTTCCTGAATTTAATATTAAAATAATTTTAAATCTATTAATATGTTTTAGTTCTAATAAGTTTGTTTCATTTTCTTTTAAATGGATGATTTAGTAAACTATTTTTTTTCTTGTTGAATTTTTTAAAGAAAAATGTCAAAATGTCGCCTTCTGGGTTACTAGAATGAAATTCTGTAAACAATACTTTCTATCTTTAGGAACTTTCCAAAGAGATTAGCAATTTTCACATTACACAAAATCACTGGCCTTACCACAGCATTGTAATGTCTTATTTTCATGTTGGTGGACTACTCTTTTTTACCATAATGCATTTTTTTTTTTTATTTATTCATTTATTTTTTTTTAAGTTATTTATTTTATTTATTTACTTATTTTTTTTGCAAAACAGAAACTTCATGAACTGGGTAAAATAGATCTGCCAAACTGAGAAACTTACAAACTGAGGAACTTATTAAAAAATTAAAAAGGATGCATTTTAAATGTAAATAAAAAAAGTAAATTAATTAATTAGTACTATACATATGATGAAAATACTTAACAACAGATTCACTCATATTTACATTTACATTCAGACTGATGACTCCCAATCCAGCATCCCCTTCTCCACTTTTTAGGGTTCAAGAATCTTTGGAAACTTCTAGCTCTTTTCTTTTGCCGAATCACTGGTCATAAGCCAGAGGATGGAGATGATCCAGAGATTTGGAACTAGAATAGTTCTGACAGTATTTTGGAAATTTGGCTGCTGTTGAGTCAAGGTCATTAATGATATTAAGATAATAGTTATGGTTATAAGTAATTGTTTTAAGAGTTTTATGATAGAAAGGATTGGATATATTAAAGATGTAGAGACTGTTATAGACATATTTAAATGTTTTGTTGACACCACAATCTATGCCCAGATAGGTCTAGATATAATCTGTATAAATATATATATTTATACTTTATACTTTATATATATATATATATATATATATATATATATATATATATATATATATATATATATATATATAGCTAAATAAAAGGTTCGCGGGACTGAGTTTTTAAAAAGAGCGTTTTTATTGACAGACATACATTATACAAGAAAAAGCACAATTTATAGCCTAATACAAGGACTTCGTGTTGAACAAACTGGCATCACAACGTGTAGAAGCAGAGTGTCACCAGGCGAAGGTGGGGGTGCCCCTTTTATACAGTTATCTAGGAGAGGGGATAGTGTACATTTATTTATTATCTCTAATACCATTGGGTTTCCATAACTATGTATACAGTGGACGCCGCTTATAAGACTCAGAATCGAGTTGAACGGTCCGGACGTATCTAAATACACATAAAAAAAGTCGGTTATAAGACTCGCCACTCCGGATATAAGACTCAGTTTTTCCGAAATAAAAAAAAAAAAAAGTAACGTTTCAGAAACTGTATTGGGCAGGATTTTGAAAAATAGACCAGAAATCGAAAGTGAAGCATTACAAAATAAATCTCAGAGTCGGAAACGGAAAAGGGGTGGAGAACTCTAATGTTGAACGCTCGTTAAAAGAATGGTTTCTAAAAGTTAGGGATAGGGATGCTCGCGTTTCAGGAACATTGCTTCGCCAAAAGACAGCCACCAACCCCTAGGCGCGCCCAGAATACCTGTTTTAGTTGCTACTATTCGACGGAAAAGGTTATTATCCTTCATTTACAGAGAAACCCTCGTAATTTAGGCAGTTGACACTCCACTAAAAAGTATCATCATCAGAACTATGGATTCACATGAATGCAAAGGTGAACCATTCCTTTCCTCATACTTGAATATGTTCACAATTAAGACTTGATGTTAAGCCATTATCAATTTTATTTCAAAACTATCCAAAATATTCAGTCCGAATTTATGACAATGAGGCGTATTCTGAGGACCTGATCTGTGAGTCTGTCATGAGATATGCCGAGAGCAGCAGTTCGTCGAATGTCACGAACGATGACAAAGTTAACAAGCAAGAAACTGATGAAGTGACGCTTCCACCTTCACACTCTGAGGTTTTACAGGTTCTAGGGGTGTTGAGGAGAGCTGTCCAGCATCAAGGGACTAATTTTGAAAAGCATTATGATTGCGAGCGATACATTCTTGAAATACTAGAAAATAATAACAAACAAACGTAATTTTTAAAACCAACGTAAATTATGTTTGAGCATTATCATCAACTTCTACACGCTATATAATATTAACGTATATAATAAAGTTTTTTCGTAAATTAAAGAAATTTTTAATATTATTTTTTCCTTTTCGCCTATAAGACTCATCCGCCTATAAGACTCACTTTTGTTGGTCCCAAAGTGAGTCTTATAAGCGGCGTCCACTGTGTATATATCTATATATATTGTAATGATATTTGCAATTTGAGTCCAGAAAGCAAATATTGGAATTAAGGGTCCAAACCAGGTAGGAGCAGGGATTAAGGAAACTTTCAATACCTGGATAGGCAGTACCAGCCCTTGAGGCAGGTTGGAATAAGGGGCAGTTGTTGGTATTAGGACAGAGAATGAAGAAGACATGGAGAGTGAGTTTTGGACCTTGGGCAGCTAGGTGTCTGCAGTCTTAGAAGATTATGGAACCAAGAATAGACTGGGCTAGATAAGTGAAAGTGTTTAGGTTCTCTCAGTAATGGACTTTAATTAAAATTAAATTAAGGTAAATTTAAATATGTTTATATATAAAATAATAAATATAAAAAGTATGCACAAAACATTGTTTAAATATTTCCAGTCATAATTCAAAAGAATATTGACAGAACCCTAATAATGAGTTAAAGACAATTAATTATTGATAATAATTTTATTTAAACATTAATGATTGAAGAAAATCATAACATTTGGCGCCCTCCAATGGACTGTCAATATTGAAATTATGACTGGAAAATGGTTAAAATTTGGTAGATGTTTGTGTGAAAATAATGAATAAATAGTAATTTTATAGTCAAATTATATTAAGGGAATTAAAACAAAATGAATTACGAACAAATGTTGGAATCTATCAATAAAAATGCTGATTTTCTATTTAATACCATATCTAAAAAAATAGATGAAATTGCTGAAAAAGAAAATAAAAAACATGAAGAACGCATGAAAAAGTTTGAAGAAGATGAACGAAAACATTCTGAAAAAGATTCAGCTTTTCAGGCCATTGATATAAATGTTTGTGAAGATGAAAAAAACACTGGAACTGAAGAACAAATGGAATTAGAAGAAGAAAAAGTAACTGATACTGTGAAAGAAGACAAAGAATTGAAAAATGAAAAATTAATAGAATATGAAGAAAGTAATATGAACAAAGAAAAAGTAACTGATAATGTGGATAAAGAAAAAGAATTAAAAGATGAAGAAATAATGGAATCTGAACAAAATTTTACAAGTGAGATAGTAGTGTGTGAAAGTAAAATTGTTGATAAATTAAATGAAGTGGAAAAAAAAAAAAGTAATAAAAGAGGACATTGGTGAAAACATAAACAATGACTTTGATGAAAATGAAGAAGTGCTAAACTGTCAAATGGTTCGAAGAAATAAATATACCAATATCATTCAATTTCAAAAAGTAGAAAAATCTGGTTTCTTTGAATATAATCAAAAATTAAAATATGCTTCAAATAAAGGTTTGAACAAGCATATGATGGAGTTTCAAATTCCACTTAGTGGAGCAAATATACTTCAGAATGGTTATGGTGGTTATATAAATTAAAATGTTCAAACAGCCATAAAGGGTTTAAAAAGAAATTTATATACGTCAAGAAAAGAATTAAAAAATTTTTTCTTGGTGAAATTTAGTATATTGCTGACATGATAAAAATAAAAAAATAAAATAAATAAATAAAACTGTTTGCATATGGAACCATTTTGTTTTTAAATAGCATAGATAAAAATTAATTTGTACTTCAATCAATCCTATTTTTCATTAAATTTGTTTATTTTTTATTTTAAGTATCAACCAATCATAGAATAAAAAAAAGGTGTGAAATTTCACAAAGAATTATGTATTTTTTGTAAAAATTTTGCTTATTTTATTTAAATGTTTTAAACAATAGATCATAGATAATTCATCTGTAAACCAACCTATTTTCATGGTCTATAAATTTTTTTGGTAATAATTTTCAGAAAAATCTAATAGGTTTGTTGTTACTTATAGTTATTATTGTATTAAAATAATTTGACTGTATTATATAAATGTTTTAAAAGGTACTCATTATTAATTTGTATTTAGTTGATAATTCTTTGTCGTTAAGTAGTATTTAAGTTTATCATAAAATCTTTTTGTTTGTAGTCCACATTGAAGTGTTTTATAAGTAAACATTGTTTATAAAATTTAGATTTATGGATATGTTTAATATTTAGAATTAATTTTTAAATTTAATTTTTGTTTTGTTAAATTATAATTAAAATGACAAGCGAGTATTTAAGTATTATTATGATAGTTAATTTAAATTAATGTTTCATTAGATGTGTATAAAGTTGAAAAATTGTATAAATAATAAGATAGTACAAGTGGAAAAAATTTCTACGCAAAAGCTTAAAATTTTTTAAAACTGGAGAGAACCTGAATGTAATGATATTTGCAATTTGAGTCCAGAAAGCAAATATTGGAATTAAGGGTCCAAACCAGGTAGGAGCAGGGATTAAGGAAACTTTCAATACCGGGATAGGCAGTACCAGCCCTTGAGGCAGGTAGGAATAAGGGGCAGTTGTTGGTATTAGGACAGAGAATGAAGAAGACATGAAGAGTGAGTTTTGGACCTTGGGCAGCTAGGTGTCTGCAGTCTTAGAAGATTATGGAACCAAGAATAGACTGGGCTAGATAAGTGAAAGTGTTTAGGTTCTCTCAGTAATGGACTTTAATTAAAATTAAATTAAGGTAAATTTAAATATTTTTATATATAAAATAATAAATATAAAAAGTATGCACAAAACATTGTTTAAATATTTCCAGTCATAATTCAAAAGAATATTGACAGAACCCTAATAATGAGTTAAAGACAATTAATTATTGATAATAATTTTATTTAAACATTAATGATTGAAGAAAATCATAACATTTGGCACCCTCCAATGGACTGTCAATATTGAAATTATGACTGGAAAATGGTTAAAATTTGGTAGATGTTTGTGTGAAAATAATGAATAAATAGTAATTTTATAGTCAAATTATATTAAGGGAATTAAAACAAAATGAATTACGAACAAATGTTGGAATCTATCAATAAAAATGCTGATTTTCTATTTAATACCATATCTAAAAAAATAGATGAAATTGCTGAAAAAGAAAATAAAAAACATGAAGAACACATGAAAAAGTTTGAAGAAGATGAACGAAAACATTCTGAAAAAGATTCAGATTTTCAGGCCATTGATATAAATGTTTGTAAAGATGAAAAAAACACTGGAACTGAAGAACAAATGGAATTAGAAGAAGAAAAAGTAACTGATACTGTGAAAGAAGACAAAGAATTGAAAAATGAAAAATTAATAGAATATGAAGAAAGTAAAATGAACAAAGAAAAAGTAACTGATAATGTGGATAAAGAAAAAGAATTAAAAGATGAAGAAATAATGCCTTTCTTTTATGCCTTGTATAAGGCTTGCATATTAGTCCTTTATATCATTGAGGTAAGTTTTAAATTTCATCGTGATAGAACAACTCATCTCCTCAACTATTAAACTAATACAGAAACGATCAGTATTCATCATTAGATAACAACAATTTTTATTGGGTGAATAACAATAGATTAATTGTCATATGGTATATGGAAATAAGCTAAGTTAAAAAATAGGTTAGATGCTTAAGCCGCACACTTTGACCAAAAATTAAGTTCCTTATAGTTGTAAACAAACAAAAATACGATCGATGTCGAAACCTTATAATATGGTACTTTCTGTGAACTCATGGTGGCTGAGGTGTAGGTGTACATATACAAGTTTGAGTTGTATCGTGACGATAAGCTATTAAAAGACTTATGTTAAAGAGCTGGTTAAAAGACTTATGTTTTCTGGTAATAGCATGTAAGGCCAGTTCGATGTACATATTCCCTACGAGCAACCCACCAACCTTGCTCAACCAGTAGCTTCGCCCCCAACTACTCTTCCTTTAGCTTTCCGGTCACAAGATAATTGTTCTGAACTATAAAGCTACGTTCTCACCGGGCGTGGCACGCGAGAATGATCCACGCATTTGTGGAATATCCTTTGTCTGAACGAGGTGGCGGGAGTTTGTCTCTGACGTCATCTAGAGAGAAAGGAGTCCACGACCGCTCACGCTCGGTATCAAACCTGTTTGACGTGGACCACGCCAGTCGAGAGAGTTAACAAGTGGTTTATTTAGAACGAAAATGGATAATATGTTGAAATATTCCAGGATCCGAACGTTATTCCGCCATTGTTGTCCTTTTAAGGATAGTGTTTTATTAATATTAAAATATTTAACGGTTTTTAAGTTATCCGAAGGGAATTCAGCAGTTGTTGTCCTTAAGGATACTGTTTTAAAATATTTTTAATATTTAACGATTTTAATATGGTGGAAGGATATTCTGCCATTGTTGTCCTTAAGTATCCAGTTTCTGACCCAACAACGCTTTTTCTTCCGTTTTTTTATATGTCCAAGTGACTCTCTCTCAATCTTTTTGCCAACATATCAATAAAAATTGAACTCAAAACAGCACAACTTTCCACGATAAGCTCCTCCATAGTTCCATGGTGAACTGGAGCTAGTTCACTCTTCTCCCCCACTCCATGCAAGCACCACGACCGAGAAAACGAAGGTGTGCCACGCTTTCGTTTTTTTGCCCCGTGAGAACGTAGCTTAATTGGCGTTCTTCAAATCGGCTTTTCTCTACCAGGCCTAAGTTGTATTTCTCGAATCTGGACAAGTTATACATAGCCTTTCTGAATTTCATTCCTTGAACCTAGAAACTTCTTTTTTCTCAGTTCAGATAAGTCTATTGCAACATTGATGTAAACTCATGAATCTAAAGGTAAACAACGTAGGAAATGATTCACAGATTTAGTTCGCAACTGAGAAAGAAAGCAATACCTCTTGAAAGGCTTTATTAAACATAATTTCACATACACAAAAACTAATTAGAATGACATATAATCAACTTACAACAGTAACCATGAACTGAGGAGGTTATACAAAACATATGAGGCAAAGAGATACAAATGTATTATCACTATTTACTACAGCAACAAACAACTACAGGGCTACAGGGAAGCTGCTAAGAAATACATGATAAATCATTCTGAAATTAGCAGAAAAGTGTTAACAAACATAATGAGAGACAACCCGAAGTTAAAGGATATGCTGTACAGAAGTATAAGAAAACCCATCCTGAAATCCATAGAAAGTCTTCAAAAAAGTACTCAGAAAATAACCCTCATGTTAAACGTGTAGCTGTAACAAAACATAATGAAAGATGTTCAGTGGAAAGGATACAGTCAGTATGACCCAATAACTGAATATGCAAAAGACAAAACAGTTGATATTGGACAACGGTCTACTTGAAATTGGTATTATGCTGTAAAATGGAAGGACGAGAGCCCTGCAATGTGCTGCAGTAGCGGGGAAGTCCAACTTCCTCCCTGTCAAGAATATCCTGAACACTTTCACAGCCTCCGTACTTACGAACATCCTGAAGCTGAGCATTTTCTAAATAATATTTCGAAATAGAGCGGTTGTTTCCAAATGACCTCATTTGGAGCAAACGAGATAAAAGAGGGAGATTTCCTGCCAACATTAAAGGTGCGAGAACAGGTATATATAACCTATATAAAGGTATATACAGGGAGTTTGATGACTAGAAAACGACAGCAACCATATTTTATTCAGATAAATTTTGTTGGTGATGACAACTATGAAAGAGGCATTCGCTGTGGTTACTTCCAAAATGTCAAGCCTGCATTCGTATGCCAACTCCAGAAAATTCTTCATGAACATAAAGAGTATATCAAGGACTTCAGAGCTGCTGTTGAGTCTGTTCCCAAAGATCAGTGCTGACAAAAAGCCTTCAAATGCTCACTGAGGAGGTTACAATACTCTAACCACTAACGAAGTTGCTGTCTTGATTGTTGGCCAGGTGTTTGAAAAGCGAGACATTGTTCTCCACAGCAGGGACAAAAAACTGATAAGAATCAGTAAGTTCTGCCATGGAGAAGATGGGTAAAGTATTAACATCCCTCAGCGTGACCCAAACACCAAAACACCACTTAAAAAAACTGTCTGCAGCTGATTTTGTAAGCCTAAATGTTGATGAAGCGAGGAGGTGAAGAACCTTATTTACTTTAATTTTGTAATCTCCTCAACCAGTTTATGCTTGATATGTACGCAAAAATAGAAACAGAAACACTAAACTTTATTCGAAAAAATCAAAAAATTTGAGAAGTTGAGACTATATTCACTTAAAGTATGCCATAAGAAAAGCTGATGGTCTGGTATCAGAGCTGGGTAAGATGGTGGGTAAGATGCTGCCTCGAAGCTTCACTGGAGGACTGTTAATATAATATAAAATTAACTTTTGCAAATTGTCAAATTTACTTATTGAAATTATTCAAAGAATGGAATTCTTTAGGTTTATTTAAGTAATAATAATTATCAACGTTAAGCTTAACGTTTACTAATTTAAATTGTCCTAAATCCTAATCATATTAAACCGTAGCGGAGCAGGGTACATTCAGCTAGTATTAGATATATAATTACAATTGGATAAACACCATACTCATATCTTATCATGGCTTCCATATGTGTTAAAACTAAGGCTCAGCATATATTTCTATATGCTAATTATTTTAAAGACATAGGCCTATTTCCAATTTTTGTATTATATTAACAAGGGGAGGACACACTCAGTCTCTCACGGATCTTGTCAATTTTTTTTGAGGTTCCAGGTCAAAAAATATTAGATAAGTGTTTTGCCGTTCCGACCAATGGGCTCTAGAAGCCGAGAAAAAAAATAAAATAGCATTAAATTAAAATATTTTATATCTACAGTTTAAAAATTATATCAACATGACTCTTGCACCAATATTTTTATTTTTGATTGAGGATTTAAGGAAAAATGTAGCTGCTCCATAGATTTTGGTTTAGATTAATTAAATTCTAAAAAAATGATTAGATTTTCAAGCAAACTACCTCTATAAATTTTTTCAAACAAAAATTGACGTCAGATTCTAATTCAGCACCCTAAAAAACATTGAAATACGTTTATTCAATAAAAACAAAAAATATCATTTTTTCATTGAAATACGTTCAATGTACTTTTTTCACAAGAACCGACATCGGATTCGAATTCAGCATTAAAAAGAACCCTTAAATACAAAATTTTATCCAAAAATTTAAATTGACAAAAACATGAATTACGCTTAGACAATTTTACATTTCAACGTCATACTTTTATACAAAATATAGGGTGGTAATACTCTTGAAATGTCTTTGGTTTCATTTTCCTATCTGGTTTCAAATTAAAGTTAAAAATAAATATGTTTTTCGGATTTGCCATTTTTTTTAATAGGTTTTTGTTGATCGAAATTTGCATTAATATGCATCAAAAGAAAGCTGAGGCTCTCTTCTTTCCAGCGATACCAATGAATGAATTGCGTGACAAAGTATTAGCTATTTAAAGGAAAGTAACCAGTAATCGTTGTAAAAATTTCTCGAAGAGGGTGAAAAAAGATATTTTTTGTTGTTATTGAATAAACGTATTTTAATGGTTTTGAGAGAGGTGAATTAGAATCTGTCTTCAATTTTTGTGTGAAAAAATTTATAGAGGTAGTTTGCTTGAAAATCTAATAATTTTTTTATAATTTAATTAACCTAAACCAAAATCTATGGAGCAGCTGCATTTTTCCTTGAATTCGCAATTAAGAAATAAATCTTAGTGCAAGAATCATGTCGATATTAGTTTTTAAACTCGTGATATAAAATAAAATAATTTAATGCTATTTTATATTTTTTCTCGGGTTCTAGGGCCCATTGGTCGGTAAAATACGTCTCTAATATTTTTTGACCAGAAACCTCCAAAAAAATTGCCAACAAGATCCGTGAGAGACTTGAGTGTGTCCCCCCTTGTAAGTTTATTCCTTTTTTCAGTA
This sequence comes from Euschistus heros, assembly GCA_003667255.2. NCBI lineage: Eukaryota > Metazoa > Arthropoda > Insecta > Hemiptera > Pentatomidae > Euschistus > Euschistus heros. The sequence goes on from RCWM02000492.1 coordinate 640,079, forward strand.
TATCCAGCACCAAGACCTAAATTTTTTTAAGTAATTGTATTGCATGTAATTGTATAAATTCAGAAAAATATTTCTTTATGTCTATAGATGATTAAGATACAATTTTAAATCTTCACGAATATAATGGGTCATTAATATCTATTATTAATGAAGTGTCACCATTCAATAGTTTGTTTATGTTAAAATTACCTTGTCATTTTGTAATTGTTCATTGTAAGATTTTTTGTATATTCATTTGTTTTTGTATGTTCAATATAAATGATGATATGTGTGGCATTGGCTAACAGCATAGTGACCTCGCCCAAGCTTTAGTCAGAGCAGTGTTGCAAGATTTTACCTAATTTACAAAATCCTTACATTCCATATAAAATATCCCTACATACCCCAACCATTAACAAATGAATCCCTACCCTTTTATATTAAAACAAATTATATATATTCGTTACTTTGTTTACAATTCTAAACCCCGAAATAACAATTATTAAAGGTATAAGGTGAAATAAATTAACAATAGTGAAATTACGAATTCATTTTAATAATAAAAGAACACAGTTTTAGAAACATAGTTTCAAATCACAGAAAAATGAGTGATTGGTAATGTACTTAACACATATACTTACAATATTAATATAATTTATATAAAGTAATAGGATCTAAATTTAATAATAAAATAGTAACATACAATTTTGAATTTCAGAAAATTAGCGATTGGTATTTTATCATATATAAAACAATTTAATAAAAAAACTATTCATACATCACATTACTTGTAAATAATTTAAAATGTTCGTTGTTCAATTCATAGGTTTTACAACTTTGGTTTTTAGCAGCAAGGTCTAATTTTATTCTTATTATTGCACTAAGAGTGACGGGCTCAATTTATTTGTTTTTTTTTTGTTTTGGTCGTTCATTATATAAAAAACTCTTTGGACATCTGCATCTGCATTGAACGATAGCACGATAAATGCTACTTGGCGGATATTAAAAAAAGGTGTTTCATTGTTGAAATTGGTGTAGTTTTTCAAGAAATTCCAAAGTTTTGTCAGGCCATAAGTCATTAATTGTTTTTTTTTCCCCTCTGAACCAAAATAATTTAGGAGGAGAAACCATTCTTGTGCAACTGAATTTTTGTTTACTGTACTATCTTCTATTTGGTCCAAAATTTGCTTGATGTCCAATCTGTTTTGGTGTTGGGAAAATAACTGTTCTGGAAAGAAAATACTTGTTATTTGTATTAACAGAGTCGATAGAGTCCTGTGTCACAAAATTTGATCCAAGTAGTCGAATGAATCGGGAACATTCCTCACCCAAGTAGGCTAATAATGGTTTCTCGGACTGAAACAACTCATTAAAGCGATTAAAGAGAGGCAGAGCATATTGTAAAAAGTACAAATAAGTTTTAGTGAACGGATTATTCAAAAATGTTTTTCTTCAGTCGTTGTTAATAAAAAAGTGTGCTGCAAAACTCCCCACTGCTCTAGAATGCTATTTACTGCGGTCAGCAAACAAAGTCATCTTGTTCGGCTAGGATGTATAAGTTTGTGTTTAAAAAATCTTGAAACTCATGCAATAAAGCCTGCCTTTTAGGACACGATAAAAAAAAACGAGTATAAAGACAACATAAGCCCTTCAATATTTCTTGGTAATTCATCGGCAGCATGACTGGCAATTAGATAGGTTGTGTGGCATGTACATCCAATAATAAATACTCCTGGGCAATCTTTTCTTAAATAGGCCGAAAACGATTCATTTTCTCTAGCATTACCCTGGCGTTATCGGAACAAAATCCCACTACGTTCTTAACATCAAGATTTCTCTTATTTAAACAGTTTTTAAATTGTCCGTACAATCCTTTGTATGCAACGGGAAGCATATCCAATAAATTAGTATGGGCAAAATATTTCACTAAAATACACAATATTTTTCGCTTGAAAGTTCTGTTGACTCGTCTATCAATATGGAAAAGGAGTGATTAGTCAAGTTCCTTTCAAGGTTTCAAGGTTACTGGGCTTGAAATTTTGGTAATTTTTTTATTGCATTTTGTTCGTTTACATGTCAACTCAGCAGCTCGAGAATCAGAAAATACTGCTTTTGAGATATCAATTATGTCATCAATAACATTAAATGACAAATTATCATCAACCACTAATAGTTCGTATTTCATTTCAGCTATCATGTGATGTTTTGGTACTTCATTAATTCGTTTAAAAAACTGTAACAGTAAAATGATTTTACTGAAATTTTTGGTTTACGTACGTTATTTTTGTGCGTTGGAGTTAGTGAATGTTTCCGCAGCTCACTTTTCCCTGCTGACAATATTTTATTACAGGCGAGGCATTTCACTTTGTAAATATCTTCTTTTACTTCTTCTATCCATCCTTTAAATTCGGGAAGCTCAAGCCATATCTTGGAAAATTTTTGTTTCCGATAAGTTTTCGTATTTGAAGACGTCACAGAACTTGTGGGTTCAAAACATTTGATTTGTTCTCCGTCCTATTTCATATTGAGATGAAAAAAAATAAAAACTCTAAGAATCACTGTAAAAATATTGTAACGACAAAACGAAAACTGTAACAATTGGGGTGCTGTTGTTAATTTATAATTAAAACAAGCAGGAAATCAACCTATCATTACTGGTTATAAGTTAACAATTGATAGTTTTACACTGATCTCCAATTACCAATTAACTGGGAAAAATAGGATCTTAAAACAATTTTTATTGTGTGTATTTGACCTTGAAAAAAAAACCCAACAATTATGTAATTTTTGAGAAAACCCCCCATACGCCCAAAGGAGAGATAAATACCCCTACTAAAAAAACATCTATCGAAAATCTTAGAATAATTGGCTCTGACTGTTACGCCCACATCCCAAAACAAAACAGAAAAAAGATGGATAAAAAATCTATGAAAGGGATACTGGTTGGGTATGATTATGGGAGCTATCGCATTTGGAACCCGCAAAAGAGAACTATCATCAGGTCCAAGGATGTAGTTTTTAATGAAATCCCTAAATCACCTGGTATTACTGTAACAGTACCAGAAAAATCTCATATTAATGAAAAAGAAGATGAAGTTGACCAAGAAGATTCAGAACCTGAGAATTACCGTGAAACTACAAGCTCCAAAATAGATTATGAAGAAGATTCTGAATCAGATTTCTATGGAATTTCAGACCACCATGAAGAAAAAGGGGCAACCAAAATGAGTTTAAGAAACAGGGAGAGCCTTTGCCCACCAGCAAAATACAATGAATTCATTGCAATGGCTATGGCTCAGTTTTCCGCAACTCTTGAGAGTTATCAAGAAGCCATTAAATGTGAAGTCTCTCAGCATTGGCAGAAAGCAATGGAAGCAGAAATTGCATCACTCCATGAAAATGGAACATGGACCTTAGTGGAAACTCCTGAGGATAAAAAGGTTCTTCCAAGCAGATGGGCCTACCAAGTAAAACAATATCCAGATGGAACTATCGAGAAATTTGAGGTCAGACTAGTTGTTAAAGGTTTCAATCAAGAAAAAGGTATTGATTTTTGCGAAACATTTAGTCCTGTCAGATCTATTTTAATTGTAGCGGCCAGCCGAAAAATGATTCTTGCACAGTTTGACATCTCGACAGCATTCCTGTTTGGTGAATTAAATAAAAATGAAGCCATTTTCATACAGAAACTGGAAGGATTTAATGATAGTACAGATAAGGTTTGTAAACTCATTAAAGGACTTTATGGCTTAAAATAGGCAGCCAGATGTTGGTTCCAGAGATTCAGCAATTTTATGACAAGATTAAAATTTGTACAGAGCCGAGCAGATCCTTGCATATTCATTTTAAAGAGAAATGATGACCAACTAATTGTGGATGATGGATTGGTTGCGTCCGTATGTAAAAAAATGCTTACCGAATTTTTCTCAAACCTGATCTCTGAGTTTAAGGTGCATACTAAGACTCTTGGATGTTTCCTTGGATTGGAGATTAATCAAGAGAAATATGGCATCAGAGTTGACCAGAAGGCCTACATTGGAAGAATTTCGAAAAGGTTTAACATGCAGGAATGTAGGGCTGTTTCTACACCAATTTTGAATAGAAAAGAAAGAGAATACTGAAACGAAAGAAGATTCTATAAAGTTCCCTTACAGAGAAGCTGTTGGGGCTCTAATGTATCTGAATGTCCTAATTAGACCAGACATAGCCTGTGCAGTAAGCATTGTGTCAAGATTATTAGAAACGCCTTCAGCACAGGATGTTATTAAAGTGAAGAGAGTATTCAGATATCTCAAGGGAACTCAGGATATAGGACTTTTCTATAGTTCTAATGACTCGAACCATGTCGTGGGATACAGTGATGCTAATCTTGTTGGTGATATAGACACTGGAAGATCAACAACTGGAATCATTTGCATGTTTGCAGGGGGTCCTATATCATGGAATAGTCAAAGACAATATTGTGTGGGAATGTCTACGACCGAAGCAGAACTTATAGCAGCAAGTGAAGCTGCAAAAGAAATAGTTTGGTTGAAGCGGTTATTCAGAGAATTGCTTCCCCAAAATAATCTCAAAATTCTTACTCTGCATTTCGACAATGAAGCAGCTATTACATTATACATTGTTGATTAATATAGTAATAAAAATTATGTTTGTTGAGACTTAACGTTCTTATGTACCCCAGCTTAGGCAAAAAGCAAGGGTTATCCAACTATTCCAGTCTGAGTTAGTGAGTCAGCTTCCGTGATTGAAAGAAAGTTCACTTGCCATGATCCTTTCTTTATGGAACCTTAGAAATATTTCTGTCTCAGGTTAGAGGCGTCAACATTTGAAACAATATACAAAAAAAGTGAAGCAATATTGTCAATTCAAAATTTATTTTACACAATATAAAAAAATATTAATACAAAATTATATTCTTATATATTATATAAAACATATTAACATCTTAGCATATTTGTTTCCCATCTTGAATCTAATCCCACCCACAAAACAATGGTTCATGAATTTCTTGATTCCCCGATTCCTCTCTCCTCACCTACTAAATATTCATAAACTGACATTAAAAAAAAATAAATGTTGTTTTGTATCATACCAATAGAGGGCTCAGTAAACGAATCTAATAACAAGTAAATCTATATAAGAATATAGATAAGGGTATTAGAAGGATATATAATAAAATGTGATGTGTTAGTTCTTTGTGAATAATCATGACGAAGTTAGCAATTTTATTAGCCCTATTCTATGCGTGTGTTTCAGCCATCAATATTCAAGACGTTGCAGATCAACAATTTTCGGCCTTCAATATACATGATATTGAGGACCAAGGATTATCTACCTTTTATACCAAAGACATTGAAGAACAAGAGTCTTTTAAAGAATATGCTAGTGAATCTGAAGGTCAAAACTATGCGTTTCTTAAATAGAATATTTTAAATATATTAATTAAATATATTCAAGCATATAAGGGGAAGTCAGAATCGGTGTGTGGTGTTATCCTAAAAAATAGCAAAAATTAGATTTGTTTCTTATCTTCATGACTCTACGTGACTCTTCATGTCTACGAACTATTTCCGTAGATACATTTAACAACTCATTGAATCTTTCTTTCTTTCTTATTATTTCTTCTAATTTAGGTTTCCAGCCCTTTCATAATACTAAAAATATAATTTATTGTAATTTTTAATGTCCCTCATAAGACACTCTTTTCTCTTTCACCCCATCACTAATTTTTTTCAAGTTTTTATGCTTATTCTTAAATCTCTTTTTCCAGTATTTCATAACTGCAACTAAAGAGAGGCTATTGTAATTAGTATTATTAGTTATCTAAATGTGTGTGTGTTTAAAGACATTGTATGAACGGACACATCATGATATCTATTACCTAATTGACCTTCACTGCAACAAATTTTAATATATATGACAGTAAAAGCTGTTAAAAAAAAAAAGTAAAAGAGATTCTTCACAGCCTTTTACCTGTAAGGGTTATTTTATACTGTGCATCAAAATAACTTCATTATATTCATGTATTGAGGTTTCATTTAGTATATATATATATATATATATATATATATATATATATATATATATATATATATATAAATGTTAATTTTATATGTTACATACTAATTTTGGTACGTAATGTTATGTTTTTTTAATTCAAGAATTTTATATATCGCCAGTGAGATTGCCAATTCAGTTATGTGCAATTTTTTTTTCTTCATTTATTGATATTTACAACTGTACAAAATAATATACAACAAGTATATGTGTTTACATTGAATGCAATGGCATGTAAATAACTTGTGAAGAACTATCTACACTAAAAGGTCTCTAGGCCATCTTCTTTTCAGATGCCTCGGAGGATTATCAGGGATGGAGGAGGTAGCAAGTTGGGAGACTAGTGGATTGGAGTGGTTATGAAGCTTACTATGGAAGGATATGTATCTGGTTTGGGCTAAATCAGAAACATAAGGAACATTAAGATCTTTATGGATACGTTAATTGGTCACATAGTAAGGAGCATTGAGGATTTTTCGAATGATTTTGGATTGTAAGGATTGAATACGAGATGAATTGGATGGTTTAGTGGAGCCCCAAAGCTCAACTCCGTACGTCCAGATAGGTCTAATCACAGTCATGTATATTAGTCTTTTGTAATTAATTGGGAGCTTTGAACGTTTGTCCAATAAATGTTGAAGTAATCTGTAACGACGGCCAGTTTCTTGTCTTTTTAGTCTCGTATGTGGATTCCAATTAAGACGTTTGTCCAAGTGGAGTCCAAGGTAGCGGATCTGTTCAACAGGGATTAGTGGAATATCATTAAAAGATACTTTGGACAGGGAGTCGTGGGCTTACGACGAAGGGTAAAGGTTATTTAGTGCGATTTTTTTGGATTTATTTTGATTCTCCATTTTTTAAACCATTTTCGAAGGTTTAGGATATGGGATTGGAGTGCTTGAGAGGCAATAAAGGGATCATTGTTTACTGATAACACACATGTGTCATCAGCGTAAGTGGTGAGGAAAGTGGTAGGATGAGTTGGGATGTCAGCTGTTTTTTCGATTTAAGTTTTTTTTCAGGTTCCGTTTTTAACACGGGAGAAGTAGCAGTAGTCTCCCAGACGAACTGTCATAAAATTCTGTGAATTACGCAGCTCCCCCCACTACCTTCCTGATCACGTCTGTGGCTGTTCATCTCTTGGACCTTCCACCGGTCGCGCCAATTTCCTTAACATGAGCAGTCGCGCGTTGTACAAAGTACAACACCTTTTTTTTTTTATACGTTTTTGTTCAAATTTTATATTAAATCAATTAAATTAAATATTATTACCATTCTACATTTAAAGTAGAATATATGTACAGTATATTACCTGAGAGAATAATATTTTAACGTAAATGAAAATATGTTTATGATTGAAAATAATGAAAACCAAATTTATAACTAGATACATTTTTATTTACAATATTACTGTCAAATATAATTAATTGCACGCTTAAAATGGTTGTTTTGTGAATAATTATTGTAAAACAATTGGTTGAGAAATGATTTTAACAAATAAAATGTAAATATCTGCTTGTCTCCCCCCCCCCCCCCGCCCGCCCCCGCGTCATCTCCATCACTACCCTCAACATAGGTTTCAGTATCATGATATAGAACATTTTCTATTTCCTCTTCACTCAGATCCAAATTTTTATTCGATTGTCCAGTTCATTTCTGCAAAATACGAGGAATATCTTCCAATTTTATAGGTTTCTACCAAATGAAAACATTCCTATTAATTAATACTTCACTCACTAAGATAAACAAAAATAAAAAATTCAAAATGATCCTGCTTACATTATATCATATTCAGCTGATTGCCGAGAAAGGGACGAGAAAAAAGCAAAACGAGAGCGGCCGCTTGTACTTTCTGCAACACTTAGGACTAAATATTTTCCAATCTGGAAATTATCCCTCCTACCACAGCGAAAAATTCCTGGCGGTAAATAAAGTATTATCTTGAGGAATAGCTAAAGCCAATTTTCCGGGAAGCTAACCGAAAGTGAGAGAGAGCTAAAAAAATTCGAGTGTTGTACAAAATACAACGACCAGTGGAAGGTTACTTGTGATTTTTTAAATATTTTTATTTTGTAATATTCATCGTTCACAATCATTTAACTATTTTCTTTAGATATAAAAATGAGTAAACAAGCAAGTATTCTTACTGTAGAAGATAATCTTGAAGAAATTTGCGAAACATTATTTGATGAAGGAGAGGAAGATTATATTGAAACAGACGACAAACTTTGACTTCTATGACTCAGACGCAGACCAGGACCAAATTCCACCCAATGATGATCTGGAAGTTGGGATAAAGAATTTTCAGGGAAACAGAAGAGATTTGAAAACATCAATTCAGAAGATTCTAGGAGGCAGCAAGCGACAGTCGTCACATAATGAACGGCAGGATGGGATCGGCCAAAGAAAAATGTGCCAATTTTGCGACTGGAAAAAAAGAAGAATGACCAAATATTATGTGGAAAACCAATTTGTGAATAACACACCCACAAACTGTTTCTCAACCAGCACTCCAGAATGTTTCTCAAGTCTTAAATAATATTTTTAATTGAATATCGGTAAAAATTTCCCATTGTTTTTAATTTTCTATTATATTTTTGTCATTTTCTTCATATTATGAAGATGTATTGTCCCTATAGGTATGAATTAAGTTCATAAAATAACTAATAATTTTAGTATGGATCACTGCTGAAAAAAAATAAAATAAAATAAATAAAAATAGCTATGTTATTTAGTTACATTGTTAAGTTTAATGTTTGATTATTTATGGACAGTAATATGCTGATGTATTTTTCTACAACTGTTATATGTATTTAATTTATTTTATTTTATTGATAAAGTTTTTCTGTTTGTTTTTATTAGCTTGTTTAAAAATAAAGAAAAGAAAAGATTTTGTTCTAATCCAACCTCTTACAAGTCACCTTGTTCCAATTTAAGTAGTCAATTCAACTACAAAAGTTCATAAACCCATTAAGAAATTTATTAAAATTAATTATAAATAATTTTTTACTAAAAAGAGTAAAAAAATATTTATTTCCTCTGGCACTACCTTTAGCGCCCTAAAAATAATTACGTGTTATACACAGGGACAATATATATTGTTATGATTTTCTTTATTTATTAATTGTTACATTTATAAATTAATTATTATTGATATATTTTACTCGCTGCGGGTATTGTCAATATTCTTTTAAATTATCACATGATATTATTATAACTTTTTTTTGACATAATTTTATTTATCTCACACAACAATACAAATAATATATTATTTAGAATTAAGTGTTCCTAATTTTTTGATTAATCAAGTCAATTACTTACTGGAAAGATTTAAAGCACTTTCATATATAGCTGTCCTTCTGGATTACATCTCAATTCTTCCATTAATGACCTATAGGAGAAATGGGTATCCTAAGAAAAATAGGATATTACATATCCACGATATTTTGAGCTCTGAATATCCATACATAATACATCAGTGACCAAAAATAATCGATATATCATGATATATATCGATATATATATGATATATATATATATATATATATATATATATATATATATATATATTTTTTTTTTTTTTTTTTTAAATGCAATTTTAAATATTCCAATCACATTGCAATGGTATTCCTGTTTATTTTATTGTTTTACCTAAATTACCTAAATTATTGTATTTAGCTAAATTAGGTAACAACATCGCACCACTGCTCCCTCACATATTCATCTATCTTAAATAGTATGTTATATATTAATATTTTCTTATTTCCAATTCCCTAATTGAGAAATTTTCATTGTACTATACTGTATGAATATATTTGTTGTCATCTATATTACTTACTGCCTTGAGGTGAGGGAGATATTAATATCAGCTCAGCTAAAACACATAAAAAAAAAATGTCTGATGTTAACGTTACTTTCAACATTGATTTATTGTTTTCTATCTAGGTATATAAAGGCATTTTGAGTGGAAGGGGTGGAGCAGTTATTGGTTTAATGTCCTTATCTTAATTTTTTTAAAAGCCTAAGTAGGAACACAATTATTTCAAATGTTTAAAATTTAAAAGTATTTTATTATAAATTGAACAGTAAAAAATAGGTACATATACTTAGATATCAATATTACGAGGTCAACAACTTAATTTCCACAAATCCTTATCAGTGGAATGTAGGAAAAGTAACTATTCCAAAGATTTTCTACTTATTTTATTTATTCCTTGTTGGTGATGAATTGCTCTGCTCTAGAAAATAATTGCTCAGTTAGCACTGAAGACAGTCGCAACATATTTCCTGGACAACTTACATAAAATATTGAAAGTTTTTGTTACTTTTTTTTAAATGTATGTAGTTGTATTATGATTTTTTTTCAGAGAAAAAGATATATCATAAGAATATATCGATATGCTGTAAGTAAAAATATCAATATATCAATATCCAGTTGACCTCATTTCTTCTTGAACTTCCTATACAGCCTCCATGACTTCCAAAACCAACTGATGCCTCCAATCTTGACTCAGGGGCTTTCACCTGCTGTCCTTCTTTCCAATCTTTAAATTTTTAAATTTTCATATCAATTTGATAAACTACTATGTATATATGACATTAAATTATTGTTTTCCAGAGGTCCTTTCTACTATTCCATTGGATCCTCCTCCTGTAGGGTTTTTGAGATGCAGAAGAAGATGGTGCTGCCTGGTGAATGAGGCTTGTGGTCCATTTCCTATCTGCTACAACCCATTGACATCCAAGTATGTATTTCTTAACTTTATGTTATCTTATAAAAAAATATTTGTGATATTTTAATTATTTTATTGCTTTCGTATTGCAGGCGGACATCAACAATGAAACCCTGTTAATGTAGTTTTCACTAAACGAAAACGGGACAAAGACTAATTGATATTTTTTAAATAGTTTTCTTATCTGTTTTTGAAACATTAATATGTAATAATATATGATATGAAATTACAAAGTAATCAGTAAATTAGTAAATGAAACGAATTTTCAAATCTAAAATAAGTAAAACCAAGATGAGTTCAGATAAGTGAAAAATTCAGATTAATGATCAGATTATAAAGAGAAAAATGTATTTTCAATATATATGTATGTGTGCATATACATATAGCTCTTTTTAAACCAATTACTTATTTTTACTAAGTTAAGAGTTATGGAAATGATAAAGTATTTTTTGTTCTGATTTTAATTGATTCTTGTCAATCTTTCTATTAAAACGTTTTTAAGGTGGATAAATTTTTCAATTATATAACTTTATCTTGAAGTATTCAATTGCCAACATACGTTTTGCATTATTGATAATTAAGCTCACTTAGATTTGCACCAGTTATAGATGGTACATTTCAAACAAAATTAATGTTAAACATTTTTATCACAAATGAGATATGTAACAATGTTACAATGACCTGTTTAACATTTAGTTAAGGTACTCAGAAACCTAGTTAGTTCGAACATAAATATGTATCAATTTATTTTTTTATTATTTTTATTAATTTCATTCTTTGGCTGGATTATATATATATATATATATATATATATATATATATATATATATATATATATATATATATATATATATATATATATATATATATATATATATATATATATAAATCATTGTTTTCTTATTTTAATTTTTTCCACCAAATAAAGTTGTGTCCCTATGACATTGTCATGTCAAAACCTTCTTTGAAATGTATTTACTGAATTAAATATTAAAATAATTTTCAATCTATTAATATGTTTTAGGAGAAGAAGGTAATCAGGGATGCAGTCTAAGAGGAACACCACATCTAAGAAGAAATTCTTTAATATGTTCCCTGATTATCTTCTTCTCCATTCATCATACCAGTCAGCTATACTTTCATCATTAATATGTTTTTTTTATAATAAGTTTGCTTCATTTTCCATTAAAGGGATAATTTAGTAAACTATTTTTTTTTCTTGTTGAATTTGCAAAGAAAACTGTCAAATCGCCTTCTGGGATACTACAATGAAATTCTGTATTTTCTTATTTTATTTTTATTTATTAACTTATTTTACTTTATTTAGTTATTTTATTTATTTATTTTTGTTTTTGTTTTTTGAATCTTTTTTATGAAATTTTGGAAATTCGGCTGCAGTTGGGTCAAGGGCATTAGTGATATTAAAATAATTGTTATGACTGTAAGTAATTGCTTTCAGAGTTTTAGGATTGAAAGGATTGGATATATTAAAGATGTAGAGACTGTTATAGACATATTTAAATGTTTTGTTGACCCCCACAATCTATGCCCAGATAGGTCTAAATATAATCTGTATTTTATACTTTATCGTACTTTGAAACATAGGAGTTCCTTCTCAGTAATCAGTGCAGTTGGCTGATTCTGCTGTAAGCTGCCTTTCTTTTCTTTTAAGAGGCTTCTATATTAGTCCTTTATATCATTGAGGTAAGTTTTAAATTTCATTTTGATAGAACAACTCATCTCACAAACTATTAAACTAATACAGAAACAATCAGTATTCACCATTAGATAAAGAACACATTATATTAAGGAATGCATAAACATATTCTTCTTAATCAATTTTAATTAAATAAGATTAACAAAAATAATATGATTATAATAATTAAATTTGAATTAAAAATTGAAAGTTATATTGCTTCTAGTAATTTTGTTATTGTATTCAAGTTTTTCTTGTGTGTAGTGTTTGATAAGGACCAATTTTCCTTAAAAAACTAAATCAGGTTTATGTTACACCTGATACATAATTTATAAGTTGTGAATTTATAGCTATATTTTTATAAAAGCTATCAACGTTGTTAAAAATATTTGTGTTTTTATCATTTATGTTTCATCAACAAATCTGGTGAACCCAAATGGCGGTTTACGGAAGCTTTTTCCATAAAAGTGATTTTTTAAAAATGTTTTGTGACTCAAAACAAAAATAAAAAAACTCTAAAGACATTTGTTTTAAACATAAATTTGATAATTAAAAGGATTACATTTAAGAAGACGTGGAGAGGAGCGTTTTTAATATAAAAATCTTTGTTCTAAGTAGCTAAAAGAAAAATGAATTCCATCTCTTTATATATATATAATAAATAGTATATAATAAGTTTGATATCTAAATAAGATGAGAATGAGAATGATAAGAAATAAGATAACTGCATGATTTTTAAGGAGCTAATTTCTATTTAAATATCAATAATAGCTATTTTCTTCTTATTTTTAAAGGAAAATAGATAAAAAAAATAATTTAATAAGTAAAGTTGAAAAAAAAAAATTAATTTTTTAATTAAGAAAGAAATTCTAATGACTGATGATATTGTCAATATTCATTTCAAATCAGAATAAGCAAATATGGATTAAAGTTAAGTGAGCTTACTAATTACCTTCAGGAACAAAAGATATATTTTAATTTCAATAAGCAAATAAATTTCTTAGGCATTGATTTACATACCTGAAAACCTACTTTATACTGGGCCATGTTGTATACAGTATTTTTAAATACAATAATTCTAATAGTATGAATCAGTTTAGCTTTTAAAACAGCAATATCTTTCCCATTGATTCATTTTTATTTTTGTCCAGCGGTATTTTCTTGGAGCCCTTGTTTTCTGGGGTTAAAACAGGAATTTTAATTTTTTTGTACTTGCTTTATTTTACTATTTTTCCTTAGATGTTTTTTAATTGGATGGTAAGAAATTTAGAACAGTTGATAGAAACACTACAAATCACAGTTAATATGTGGTTTAGCAACCCTCTACACTTAAGAGGGGTGTAATGAAGCACATTCTATGCCTCAAAGGGCCATAGAATAATATAGCAATAAAAATACTAATAATAACTAGATATTGTAATGCATTATTTATATAAAGTGCATCCAGAATAAAAGTTATTTACAAAACAGCTGTTTGACATGGTACTGCAGTTACTGTTACATTGTTCACGATATTCTAGCGAAATATTTGTGTGTATATATAATATAACGTCAATAATGAAGCGTCGCTTCAAAATAGAAAAAAATAAAAAAAACGTGCATCAATCTAATACCTGTTCTTTGGTAACTACAGAAAACTTAAACTTTAAAGAAAAAAGTATGATGAAAATAAATCTAGCGAATGTGTTCACGGAGTCGGCTTTCGTGAGTAAAAGAAAGTTCACTTACCATGAACCTTTCTTTATGGAACCTTAGAAATATTTATATTTGTTATATACAAATTCCTATTATGATCCATGCTTTAGAACTTGCCACACCACGTATTAATGAATTAAACTAGCCCAAATATGTACTACAAAAAAAAATCTTTTGACTGTTAATTTTTAGTAGAAATCTATAGGATCACAAAAGTAGGCTACAAAATGAACCTTCTTTGCTGATATGATATTGCTTATGCTTGTAGTTTTTTTTCAATTTTTTATTTAATTTTTCTTATCCAACTGTTTGTTCTGTTGCATAATGTAATTATATTAAACCTAATTGCTGTTCCAAAATATATCGATGATTTAAAGGTTATAATGTGTGGGATATTGTGAAGATGCAACCATAAAATAGTAAATAAAATGTATAATATTTCAATTATTGAATTATACTAAATATACTTGAGGTACGCATGATGATATAGAAGGATCAATCCTAATTATACTAAATATAGTTGAATCAGCCCATTTTTTTCAAAAACGAAGAAATTTTTTAATTATTATATATATATTCCATTAATCCCTGTTGAACAGATCCGCTACCTTGGACTCCACTTGGACAAACGTCTTACTTGGAATCCACATACAAGACTAAAACGACAAGAAACTGCTCGTCGTTACAGACTACTTCAACATTTACTAGACAAACGATCAAAGCTCCCAATTAATTACAAAAGACTCATTTACATGACTGTGATTAGACCTATTTGGACGTACGGAGTTGAGCTTTGGGGCTCTACTAAACCATCCAATTCATCTCGTATCCAATCCTTACAATCCAAAATCATTCGAAAAATCCTCAATGCTCCTTACTATGTGACCAATTAACGTATCCATAAAGATCTTAATGTTCCTTATGTTTCTGATTTAGCCCAAACCAGATACCTATCCTTCCATATTAAGCTTCATAACCACTCCGATCCACTAGTCTCCCAACTTGCTACCTCCTCCATCCCTGATAATCCTCCGAGGCGTCTGAAAAGAAGATGGCCTAGAGACCTTATAGTGTAGATTTTTATTGAAGTGCTACTACTGAGTTGTTCTTCACAAGTTATATACATGCCATTGTATTCTCTATCAACAGATTTACTTGATGTATATGTTTTTGTACAGTTGTAAATATCAATAAACGAGAAAAAAAAATGATTATATATTTGTCATTTCGAATTGCAGTAATCAAAATTTCACGGGGGCACACGTAAAAAACCTATTGAGCGTATAATATTTGGTTGAAAAATAAAAATTGTTATTCTTAATCTATAAGTTCCATTTGATTCTTTGTTGCGGCTTAACGTCCTTACGGACCACAGACAAAGGCAAAAAGCAACAATTACCAAACTGTTCCAGCCAGAGTTGAAGAGTCTGCTCCGTGAGTGAAAGAAAGTACACTTACCAAGAACCTTTTTTTATGGAACCTTAGAAATATTATGTGTCAGGTTAGAGTCGTCAAAATTTTTAACCATATATAGAAAACAGTAAAGCAATACTGTCAATTTAAAATTTATTTTACACAATATAAAAAACTTATATTAATACAAAATTATATTCTTATATATTATATAAAACATATTAACATATTTATAAAGCATATTGAAGATGTTGGTTTTATTGGGCAGCATTACGAAAAGAAACAAGGTATCATTCCTACCCTCCTGTCAAAGAATCAGAAAAAAAATAAAATTATAATAAGATCCAAAATGAATATTACTAAATCAGTAGAGTATTTAGTTTCTTACACAGTGTATTCCATATTGCAACAGGTTAGCTGTGGACAGCATCGCATATGCATAGGACAGCAATGCCGTAGGTAGCACCTCTTCAAACGAGAAGGTTTGAACTTCAGCAATTCACCATATTTGGTCCTTTCTGTAAATCGGTAAATGTAATGTCTAAGATTTTTAATTGATAAAACACTTGAGAAATAAAATAATTGATTTTATTTTTAAAAAGGACAACAAAAGTGGTTTTCTAAAAGAAAAATAACGGCTAAATATCCTTCAGCCAAAAAAACCGTTTTTTCCTGTCTGATCTCTAAATAGTAGGTATCCTTAAGTGTCCTGGGAAAAGGATCAACAGGAAGAGAGAGTGTCTTTTTCCAAAATTAAAACAATTTAATCAAATTTCAAAAGGATGAAAACTAATTTGTGGGATAGGAGTGGCCGAGGATGTCCTATGGCTCCAAAAATCTGAAAAAGATCTGAAACCAGTATCCTAATGTTTCTAATGTTTCTCTACTATTCGAAATCGTCAAATAATTACAAATAATATATATATATATATATATATATATATATATATATATATATATATATATATATATATATATATATATATATATATATATATATATATATATATATTAATGTGAAGGGCTTCACAATTACTTAGTAACCATGGATGTACTTAAAGATAATTGAACCTTTAATAAAATAAGTCATCTGTCTAACATTAAGAACATGCAAACCGTTTGTAGCCGGGAGTGTTGGCTTAGGGTACACCTATGCTTGACCCATGTTTTTCTAGACTCGTGAATTCAAAGAACTCATAATTTGACGGTCGTAAGAGGGATTGGAAACGAACACGAGCTTTATGTAGGAAGTGCCTTAATCCCCATTCAAACAACTTTCGTCTTCCATTTTACGTTTTCACAACCAAACATGTAAAGTTTCATCTCGATTTTTCGTTCCGTAAGGACGTTAAAATGGCAACAGACAAATGTTTATTGATTGATATAATGAGAAATGAGCCTCACCTATGGGTTATTAGGTGTTATTATCAATAACTATATTAGTGAATTATCGTAATATAGGGGTTATAAGTAATAGTTATTTGTATATGTTAATATTCATTTTATATTGTACCATACAAGAAGTGATTATGATAATTCTTTTTTACGTAATGAATATTTTAATTTAATTTCCGGTACCAAAAAACAAAACAAAAACATAACGAATAAATAATGTACTAAATGATTATTAACGTTATAATTGCTATTGCTAATAGCAGCAATTATTAAAATTATTGCCTTGGAACAGCACCAAGTCCATTGAAATATGATTTAAAATTACCTCTATATGGCCTGCTTAAACGGAACCAATGTAGGCACTTGTTTCCAGTTCGACTGACGGCTGTCAATTAGGAACTTGTGGAATTCAAGACTCGGGAGTAACATGGGTCCAATGTAGTTGTAGTCTTAACCGTTTGAATCTAAACTTGGCGGAATGAAATTTATTTCGTAAATGACAAATGGAATAAATCTCCATCTTCCAAGGCTGGATAGAATAGGCTGGTAACATCTAGGATTAACTTTCTACCTGTTATAGTTAAAGTAGATTAGGACGTTGATCCCCAACTAACCAACAACCTAAAAAGATAGCCTCATAATATATTATTGGTAATAGTAAGACTTACATATATCTATTGAAGCAATAATAAAAAATAAAATAAAATGAGCAAAAGTTTTACACTTGTAACAAAATAAAAATATTGGCGATAAAAATATGGTATCCATAATATATATGAAGTCTCCACGGGAGAAAGCGGGAGTGTCAGTTTTTTTCTGGAATGGAGTTATATATTTAAAAATAATCATGTTGTTGAGCAGAACAATATGGTGAAATGTATCAGACAGAAAAGGAGTTTGTATGTTAGTAACAAGAGGATTTTAAGATATCCATACATGGAAGAAAGGGAGAACGTGATCACGGAAAAAGCTAGAAAAGGGGAGTATCAGAAAGAA
Organism: Euschistus heros; assembly: GCA_003667255.2. Classification (NCBI taxonomy): domain Eukaryota; kingdom Metazoa; phylum Arthropoda; class Insecta; order Hemiptera; family Pentatomidae; genus Euschistus; species Euschistus heros. The sequence continues at coordinate 658,046 of RCWM02000492.1, forward strand.
ATTTGGTTCTATCAGAACTATTGAAAAATGCAATGAACCCTTATAATTCATCATTCAATCAGGTAAATGAAGGGGGGGGGGGTTCACATGGTGAATTATTTCTTGGATTATTAACAATCCGTTACAACCAAATTTCATATTTTAATTCGCAATTGATATAAGAAGATGGCATGCAAAAATTACAATTAAAATTATGAAAGCATTCTAAAGTTATTAAAGATCCATACCTTCAAACTTAATTTAATTAAAGTTATTTTCAATGATATTCTCCATTTCTCGCGTAGACTATTCATATATATATACTATCATAGATATATAAATATATCTATAAAGGTCCAAACTAATTAAGGCTCGATTTTTTTAAAGGTGAAAATTGTGCAATAACAGAATATTATTTGTACAATACATACACACATAGCATTATAATATTTATCAATAGCTTAAAGTTTGACTGACTGACATAGGACTGAGAAGAAGGAAGAACTTTATAACAGTCCATTGAACATTAAAAGTTCTGAAACATTAAAAATGCTGAAATCAGCCATGGGCCTTATATAGAAGGCGCAGTATGAGAAGGTGAGGCGATGAGTCGGTACACTACTACCATTTTACTTGAATCGCAGTTGTAAAAACATTTATTCGAAGCTTTTATCAAAAACGCAGAAAATTAAAAAAAAAAAATTGTAATAACGATTCATTATGAATTGTGTAGTACATCTTCTTGTCTACTCTACCTTTTGCTTTATCTCATTTAATTTATAATGTTTTATTTTATTTTTTTTATGATACAAAATATTCATGTGCTTTGTATTAATATTGTAAAAGTTTGGAGCTAATATATAAATATGAATATAGAGGTACGTAATATGTGCTCGTATGGAACGTACCAATTTAAATAAACGATCCCTTCAAAGGGTTACATTGAAAGGAAAAATTGAAATAAAAAAATTAGTATATATATATATATATATTCACGAAATCAATTTTAAATAAATCATATGTATTACCATTTAATATATATGCGTTGAAAGGAGACAGGGAGTAGTCTGGATGTGATGCGGCTGCCATCACAACTGAAACACCCAAGACTACTGCTAGGACCCAAGATCTCATCTTGAACTTGATCTGATTTAACTGTGTCAGGGAGGTATTGCACTATTTATATTGTTCTCTCTTAAATATTTCTTATCTCGTTCTGGTGCTTAGCGAACACGGTGCCCGCACTTTTCGGCTTAACCTTTCCACAACCTTTTCCTGGTGATAAGGATAATGCAGATTTATTTTGAGTATTCGTCTTAATATCGAATTAGATCGAGATCATGGCCATTTTCCGTGAAGAGAAAAAAATACATAAATGTAATCCTCCCCCACAGAAAAAATGAAAACAAAAAAAAAATGACTAAATTAGATATATTACTCATATATATCACATATACAAATCTGCAGCTGCCAAATGTATGCGTATTCAGATATTACAGACTTTTCTAGCAATTCTGTATAAAAAATCACAAAAACATCTTGGAATGTAGGTAACTTATCTCGACGTACATACTTATAAGTACATGTCAAGGAGCAAATATCTAAAGACACGACAAATAGTTTTTCAACAAACATTCAAGGTAACTCCTAATACATTGAAGGCATGGTCGCAAGAAATATTCATAAAATAATCGCATAGGGTTAAAAGTCCGGGATAAGGGATCTCCGTAGGTAAAAAACCAATAATATCAATAGGAAGGGAGGAAAAAAAAACAAAACCAAAAAACCTTTTTTCTCTGATTTGATAGTACTTAAAACCATATTACCTTGGCCGATTACTCTGGCAAAAGTGAGTTTCTGGAATGAAGACAACAGAATACTTAATGTTCATGTGCATTTCTAAATACATACTACGTATTAATATACTAACTAACATTTAAAATACATACTAATTATATCTAAATCATAATTCTAAAACAGTCCCCAACATTTGTGAAGTATTAAGTTTGTCAGACGTAGACTCTAGAATGCACGGGTCTGTTTTTAATGTAATTTTACAATATATTGATGTTTTATTAATTATCCTCAGAGAAATATTGCAAGATTCATATACGAGGATTAGTCTATTAAAAAGTAAATAAATAAATGAACAAGGCAACTCAAGACAAGGGAAAGTGCTTTTGGAATATAACCACAGACCCCAACAGTGCGATGTTGTATGCTACAAAAGGAATATAAATAGGTGCTGGATAGACAGAAATAGAAGGGTCCTGTAAATGTAATGTTTGGATATAAGCATGGTTCATTGGAGTTCTTAGGTTATCCTTTTACCCTGCCACTGTTTAAAGAGATAGTTATCCCTCCAATGAAGCCAAAAGTAAGAGAGGAAGAGAGATATATTCCCCTTTGATAGTTACTGCGCGTAATAGGAGTAATATTCTCATCTGCGGAGATCTTAATGTAAGAACTGGCCAAGATCATAATAGTGAAAATGGTTCAAAGGGCATCTGAAAAGGCGGATCTGAAAATGATGACAACGGACTTACTGATTTTTTTTGTAGTTGGAAACACACTATGCATCAGTTATCCAATCTATAAGCATAATCACATAAATACAATTATATAATAAGGCCTATGGTAAAAGAGAAAGAAGCAGCATCATTGACTATTTTGTATACAGTAGGGATATAAGGCGGTTCTTCACTACCAAAAAGGTAATAAGAAGAGCAGGACTTAGCAGTGTTCATAGATTAGTAGTAGCTGACACCTAGAAACTGGAGCAAAAAAACAAAAAAAAAACAGGAAACTTATCAAAGACTTTCAGTGAAAGTGCTTAGGAAAGACGAAAAGACTAATTGTTCAATCGGTCACTCTACAACATCATATAAGGTATGCCTAGGGATTCTCGAAAAACGACTGTAGGCTAAATTAGGACCACACCTTCTTCCTCCGAATGGTGTTAGAGAATGTTTGGGATTGGATTCATAACGTTTATCTAGGATTTCATAATGTAAAATCAGCGTTTGATTCGATTCCCACTACATCAGACGCTGTAATGTAAAAAGGATACCTCTAAATTCAATAAATGCTATTCAATCTGCATACAAGATACAGGCCGATTAGATATGGCTGAATCGAATGAAGCCTCCTTTCTTGAACTTTAGCAAGGGTTTAAAACAATAAGACTGCCTTAGCCCACTTCTTTTCAATATTGTAATCTATGGAGGGATGGAGATGTGTAAAAGACTCCAAGGGCCTCTAAAGAATTCCAGGATATGATTCCCGTCCATGTTCGAAACTTTGACTTCTCTCGGGAAATAGGTGGATTATCAGGATAGATAAGGACGTCCAATGTATTGAAGGATAAGCCAATAAGCCAAGGGCACAAACCCTTCGATTTTTGAGATACAAGAATCAAAACAAATATATTTAATCCGCAACCCTCTGGAACACTCTCCCTCCTAAAATTAGACATTCTCCCTCCTTACGCTCATTTAAAACACTCCTTTTTCAATATCTTCTTACATATCAGTCAGATCTCTGCCAATATTAGTAATAATTTTGTAAAATTAATCAAAATTAATTACAAAAAAATATGTAAACTAAAAATTCTCATATAAGTTGATATAACAAACATAAATATATAAAACACCAAATCCATGCATAAATTAATTTTGTTAACTTTTGTTACACATCCACACATTAGGGAAAAGGAAATTAGAAAACATCAATATCTAAAACACTAAATCCATGTTAAAACATTTGAAGTGGATGTTTACTTGTGAGGTAATTGAAGTGGTAGGTGCATCTCGGGTCAGGCCGACCTGGTGAAGCGCTTCTTGCATAGTATAACCTTACTTTTTATTAACTTCGCTTTAACAAATTTATTTCACTTTGATTTTTTTTTAACGAGGGGTGCAATATTGTGTCAACATTTCTTAATATTCGGGTCCGTCAACTACTAACCAAAGTATTTTGAAGTTCATAATATTGTTTGTTTTGAAACTCTTTTTCATAGCCCAATCAGCATTGAGCTGAACAATACAGAACTGATGTTGGTAAACATTTGAGACAGATAAGGGAAGCAATAAAAGTATTAGAGTTTACAGTATCTATGAGTGAGGCAACTATAATCCAGATTCGGAAGTAGTCAGACACAAGAGGTGGAGGAACGAATGAGGTAAGTGATTAGTATATCACTGTCCTTCATTTCTTAAGATTCATCGTCTCTTCCATAAATCGCATAATATTTTGGCATTTAAACAACTTTTAAATGTTCGGCAATATTGCAATCGTGAATCCTTGAACCTGAATAACTTTATGAAAGAGTGAAGTAAATATTTGATAGTTCTTACATCCAGGGTATAAACTATCTACGATTAAAATTAATTTTAAAATATTATGAAATCAAGATTTTTAGATGTACCTAGCTATTAGGTTTTCATCCTCAATCATATAAAAACATTGCATCATCCATCATGGTAAAAACCTGATGGTCCAAGATTTAATTTTTGAAATTCACATTTGATTATTTCTGAAAGGCACTTTGTTACTTACGTAATCATGGTATTTTTTTTTCTAAATACAGTTTTTGTTAAACTTCAAAAACATTTTACGAATACTTCGGATAGAATTACTCTTTAAAACAAAACAAAACAGTGGCAGTATATTTATATAATAACTATATTTTTGCAGAGGAAACAATAAGTAAATATAAATAAATAAAAACTGTCATAATAAAAAGGCAATTCGGGTTTGGTTAGAAAAAACTGTATTTTGTCAGTACTGTGGTCAGTTTCACGTCAAACCCCATGTTTTCCACCCAAACTAATTAAAGAAGTGCTATCCACTTTATATGCGTGTTCTAATAGTCTCTTGATTTGAGTGTTGTTTGAAAGAAAATGTATTTTTGCTCATGACCAGATTTGAACCTAGACCCAGAAATCGCTCAATGCCTAACCCATAACTATATCTTGATAGGAAATTAACAAATAAAAATTATTTGTTTTACTAATACTTCTAGTTAGAAATAACTGATGTTTGATCAAAAGAGCTTAAGTCTTGGAATGTGAACTTTACAAGACGATTTTCCAGAGGTTTAAAAACTCATTTTAAATCCTGCCTAAGTATTTTTTTACTCATGAATCTCTGTGAAGAATGGTCTGTTCATTATAGTAAAATATAAACTTAAACAAAATATTATTTATAAATTAATTTTTGTTTCCATAACATTATTTTCATAAAAATGCCCAAACCCGAGTGATCTCTGATAGAAAGTTTAAATATTTTTAACTGTAGACCAGGCGCACCAACTGGAGTCACGTATCAAGGCGAGTGGTTGACTTAGTCAACACTACAGTTTTCTTTTACTTATGAGAATATTTTCAGTCATGACCTAAACTGTTATGTAGTAACACAGATTTTATTGTTTTTAGTTGAAAAGTAATATTATCTAAAAGACATACTTATTTTATTTTTTTATTTTACATTAGGAAAAATAACCTTACCGCTGAAAAAACAATATGAAAAAACTTTGACTAATAAGTTTTCACTGCAGTTTTCTTTACCAATTGCAAAACCCTTCCATTATAATACCAGTATTTTTAGGTTTCTTATTACATTATGTTAATCACTTTGTGTACGTAATTATTTTATTTTTTTTTTTTTAAATTGTCATGTTAATCCTTCTGAAGACATATTCACACCCTTAAAAATTTGTTCTAATGGTACCTGATAGATTCAATATTATATTGATCCATTTTTTTGGCTCCTTATTCATATTCTCAATATTTCATGTTGCTGTTTTTTTTTTGTTGCCTTTTTTTTTTTTAATAATATCATTTCCTTCAAAATATATTACTAATCGTGTCAACATTTCTTTTTTTTTCACAGTACAAAGGAATTCATATCCTATTTAAGATAGGTTTTATCTAATATTTATCTAGTTATTATCGTCGAATAACAAATCAAGGAAACATTCCTTTATTTTGTTTTCCTGTATTTCGGTGTCAAAAATGGATTAGAAGATTCCAACGATTAGAAGATCTTAACATACTTTAGATTTTCCCTTTTAAATGACACAGTTTTACCTTTGGTTTTGTCGGTTCCACATTTTTTTCTTACCTGTCAGTTTTTTTTTTTTGTTTTAGAAGAACAAAAGACCGATCGGGTTACTGATTTAGAACCGGAAAACTGACGTGAAAGGTCTTATTGAGTTCCAGATCATATTGCCAATCATAAAAAGCCCACAGAGGAGTATTTCAGCTGAAAAGGTGATCAAAATTATTTTATAACATTTATCAGTTTCTAGGTTTCCACATTGCAGTAACCCTGCAATGGGTGCATATATTTCTACGCGTCCCATCTCTCGACATAACGCGTATTATCATTAATATTTGTATAAAAATGTTTAGTTATACATAATATGAAATATTTTAAAATAATATAGAGATTAACTCTGGGTGGATATGAAATATAAACAATATTTAATGAATGGAATTATAAGTTAAATAATATATATTAAAAGATTGCTAAGAAAAAAAAAGAGAGAGAAAAAATTAAGAAATTAAAAAGTAAATAAATAAATAAAATAAAATAAAAATAATAATAAATATAAACAAGTAGAGGTAGAATTATAGACAAACTGTTCAATAGTTGAGGTCTATATAATCATCATGATCCACAAATGCATCAAATTTATCAAAATATTTGTTAATGAGGTCCATGATACTGTGTTCAAAAGAATTAGTCCTATGTGAAATGATATATTTGAGTATATATTAGTGTATAAATCTATTTAATATAATTTTTTTAAATCATTATTTAAAAGGTTTATATATTTAATTAGTATCAATGCATACATTATCATTGTTATTTTATTATTTCTTCTTTATTGTATTTTATTTGTTTTTTATTGTATTTATTCATTATGTCTCTGACCAGATGTAACTAATTTTATTTCGTTCTGTACTAACATAAGTTGTTATTCTTAAGGGACTTGGTCCCAGAATAAAATTAATTTTCTAATATATTATATTCTATATTATTATTATTACTATTTCCGATTATTCCCCTTAAGGAGAGTGTGAAAACTTGAACCAAACACAATTTTTTTTCATTTTTCCTCTTGTCTTCCGAAAACCTCTTCATCAGCTCACTGTGCGGTTTCCTTCTTTCTTCAGCCCATTTCTTTCCAGTAACAATTTTTTCTACCTCTTTCAAAAGTTTAAATTTTTTTACGAAATTCTTGTCTATTAATGACAACTTCCTCTGAAATTTTGTATTGATCTAAGTCAGTTTGATTATCATTGAACCAATTACTTTTCAATTTGCTTGAACTTATTATGTTAAACATTCTTTTTGTAAGTCGTTCTTCTTTGATTCTGTAATTCTAAAATTAGGTGTCCATAGAATTCCATGCGCTTTGTTCTGAACAGTTCTGTTATGGTATACCATAACTCAGATTCATCTGAGTTTTTACACAGTCCCTTTTTCGATCGCTTGTACTTATAAATAGTGAGGTTATTGGTACTTTGTAAGGTTGTTAGTAACACCATCGGGCGCCCCTCAGGTGGTGGATAGGGAAAAGCCTCCCAAATATGAGTGGTACAGGGTAAATGAAATACCCAGGGCGGGCCTTATAACTAACAAATACAAATTCACCAGTCTTATCTGGCATCCGCGGTTGGCGGTCAGTATCTGTTCACCTTGTTAGTGCAGCTGCAAACAGTTCTTCTTGATCTCAACAATCATATACAAACTGCATTCTTCCATCTGAAATGGAAGACCTCCGCAAAATACTTCAACTTTAAATCTAATATATGTATGCACACATTTATATTAATAAAGTCAGTGTTGAGGTAGGCATTGTGTTATCTAAGGATAAAAGAAAGAAATCGAATCACCTAATCATCTAATTACTTTCGCTAATAACAAATGTTTGACTTTTGAACTTTTGAACAGGTCTGCTACATAGCACTCCACTTGGACAAACATCTTACTTGGAATCCACATACAAGACCACAAGAAACTGCCCGTCGTTATAGACTACTTTTACATTTACTAGATAAACGTTCAAAGCTCCCAATTAATTACAAAAAGCTCATTTAACTGACAGTGATCAGCCTATTTGGACGTACAGAGTTGAGCTTTGAGGCTTTAATAAACCATCTGGTTCACCTCGTATCCAACCTTACAATCCAAAATCGTTCGATAAATGCTCAATGCTTCATACTTTATAAATTACAAATAAATTAAAAAATACTATCTTTTAACGGTTGGGCAAGTTCGGAGGTAGTTAGAACTGCTGTTCCTCTCCCAGCGAGCGATAATGCCTCAGCAGCAGCTTTATCCACCATCTCGTTCCCGGTGATACCTATATGCCACGTAACCCAGACAAAGTGGACCAAGTTTCCTATCCCCTCTAACATTTTTAGGTAGTCGTAGATCCGTATTACAACAGGGTGGTGCGAGTACATATTATTTAATCCGCGAAGTGAACTAATAGAGTCAGAGATGATTGCTATATTTTGTATGTTTTGGTATAAGTTTGACATTGGAAAATAAAGAGCAGAAGCAATTGCGTTTAGTTCGGCAGTAAGAATACTACAGAGGTGGTAAGGTAGTATTTTTTGGTTTTCTCTTGTGTTTTGTTCTTAGTGTAACAAAGGCTCATGCTGTTGAGGTATCAGATTTGGATCCATCTGTGTAGATGGCCATGTGCTGTGGTAGATACCGAAGTAGTTTTTGAAATTTATCATGATATTTTGATGGGTTGGTGTTATTTTTATGGTATATTGATAAGACTAGGCATAGTTTTGGTGACTGATAGGTACATGGTGGTATACTTACGTCTGGGATGGTAATGGGTATGGTCTTTAGATCTCTATTAGCAGATGAGTATTCTTTAGCGAAGGGAAGAGTTGTATTTTGTTTTTGTTGAAAATTTTCTGTGAATTTATGTCGGAATAGGTATTTATAGGTCGGGTGTGAGGGTTGTAAGTATAACCAGGAAAGAAAATTTGCTGCCAATTTATGACTTCTGAATAGTAAGGGTGGTAGTCCGGATTCGGTTCATACGCTTAAGATGGGACTAGCTCTGATGGCGCCAGTAGCAATAGGGATTCTAGTATTGTGGACGGTATCGAGTCTGGATAGATTGAATCGGGCTGATCCATATACAAAGTTTCCATAATCTCATTTGGAGCTATTTAAAGCTTCGTATATTATCTGCGCGGTAGTGTATCTAGGTTCGGTATCTGAACCATTAGGTCCCACTTTGTGTTCTCAATATCTGAAGCTTTCTAGTACATATATCCTTCAACGATTTTATGTGATAATCCCAAGATAGACGCCTTTCGAAATACAGTCCTAGGAATTTATAAGTGTTAACTTAAGGTAAGAGAAAATCTCCTAGAAATATTTTCGGTGATTGGGGAGTGTTCCGTTTTATAGTAAGGTGGGCACATTTAGCTTTTTCCGTCGAATAACGGAGCCCTGATGATTCAGACTTGCATTGAATACGATTTAATGCATTTTGGAGTTTTTCTTTTATAAAAATGGTATTTATCGCATAGCAAATTATTGCTAGTTCGCCTACAAATAGCATTACCTTAACTCCTCGTGGTAGGTTTTTTCCTAGGTCACTGATAGCTAGGTTGAAAAGTACTTTGATACTTACCCTTGTGATACTCCGGTTGTTTGTTTACATTGATTAGATAATACTGTACCAATACGGACCTGAAATAAACGATTGGAAACGAATCCCTGAATAAATCTGGGTAAATTACAACTAAACCCTAACGTACCCATTTTTTTTTTTCAAATAGATAATTTGTCTGTCTTATCGAAGGCCTTGAACATGTGGAAGTAAACCTCAATAGCTAGTTCACACAAATGCATATTGTATTTCAGTTTCCATTTGTATGAGGTGGTCGGCGGTTGATCTGCCTTTTTGGAAGCCACTTTGGAAATTTTGAATTAGCTGGTATTTTTCTAGGATCCATGAAAGTATCTTGGTTACCATTCTTTCCATAATTTTACAAAGGCAGCTCGTTAAAAAAAAAAATGGTCGGTAATTGGATAGGTATCGTTTATCTTGCTAACTTTTTAGGAATGGAACAACTATAGCTTGGTGCCAGCTACTAGGAAAATTGTCACTTTCCCATATGTAATTATAGAAATTATAAAGCCTAAATAAAAAGGTTTGAAGTATTGATTGCAGCTCCCACATTGTCTTGTTAATATAATAAAATGTGATGTTTATATTTGATGTTTATAGTGATATTGATAATTGTACATTTTAATTATTCCCTTGCTGTAGTTAAGGGTATTGTGGGGAGCAACTTGAATAGGGAACTGACCTCTGAAATCTTTACAGGACAGTATAGTGTCAGATTGAGCCTCCTTGTATGTTTCAACTAGTAATGGTCTGTCTCTCAGTTTTTTAATATTTTTTTCTTCTGCTACAAGGTTAGTAATGAATTTATTTATAATGAAGGGAGAATCTTTTGTGAATTCCTCCTCATCTTCGTTTTTTATTATTATTTAGGTGAGACTGAATTTTTTCAGGTTCCGAAAAAAGTATCTTATCCTCAATCTTTTTTTTTCTTACCCTGGGTCTCTTTCTTTTAGCCCATGGACTGATTGATTCATTCGGTTCCTCCGTATTTTAGGAAAACAGAATTAGAGGTTTAAAAGAAAGAATAAATATACAATAATAGCAATGCCTATTGAAATAAACAGGTTTATCAAAAATAAGATAGTACTAAGAAGTATGATAAGGAAAAAGGAAAGACAGAAAAGATAAGAAAGGAAATAAAACTAAATAAACACAACATACCATTAGTGCCCTAATTCCCTTCATTATCACTTCTTCTACTTATAACATTGCGATCTTGGATCTTTGTTATATTAATAAATTTTAATACTTTTATCGAACAGCGAACATATTTAGAGGTAATCTGGGATTACAGGATCATTGAGTATTATAGAATAGTGAAAAATATACTCATTGCTGGAACACCTTTTTTTAAAAAAATCATTGCCTCAACAAATTGTTCTCATTAATGAATAATGTTTATAATCGACCAGAAATATTTATGAATTTCTTTCAAACATTTAAAAAAACTTACCTCTAAGGTTAGCATTCATAATTTTGAAGAAACCTCAACTTAATGTTGTTAAATGTGCAAGTTATTCTTTATGGCAATGTATCGGATGTTTTTTATTTATTTATTTATAGCTAAGTTGCAATTAAATACTTCTTTCTCTACATTCAAATTGCCACAAGTCCTGAAGGTTTAACCTCCGTTCAATTTCTCCAAATGTCGTGATCCTGCGCCATTTCTTCCATTCGGGGAGAGAGCAGCCCCTTTTCTTTCCAAATTTTTCGATTTCAATTTACACCTTCTTTGGTTGTCCAGGTGGTGCTTACCTTCTGGTCTAGGCTCTAACAACCATTTAGCTTTTCTATCAACGCCCATCCTGGTTATATAACCAAACCACTTTAATTGATACTGTTTCATTGGTTCTCTAACTCAGACGACTCTGAGCTTGTCATATTCATAGCGTATTCGGTCCTTTCGAGGTTTTCCCTGTATCCTCCAGAGAACCTACTATTCGCGGCCGCCACCTTGATTATCTAGGACTGTCCATCTTTCTGTACCGTAGACTAATATCTATAAAAATACGAATTTATATAAAAGCAGCTGGATTTGGCCGGGTTTGGCACACCGGCATGCACTTTAAGTCTAAGAACCTACTACCACAAACCCTGTATCTCATCCTTCATTCGTTCCTCATAAATCGCTACTTCCGAGTTCGATGCGGCTCTGAATTTTCCAACAGCTATCTTATACGAGCCGGAGTTCCTCAAGGCAGCGTTTTGGGTTCTGTTATATTCATCCTCTTCACTGCTGACATCCCTACCACTCCCGACACCTTGCAAACTTTGCGGATTTATACATTTAGATTTATATATATAGTTATGGAAACCCAATGGTATTAGGGATAATAAACAAATGTACCCTATCCCCTCTCCTAGATAACTGTATAAAAGGCCACCTCCACCTGCGCCCGATGACACTCTGATATAGTCACTCGTAGGACTCACAGATGTTCAACACGCAGTTCTTGTACTAGGCTGTAAATTGTGCTTTTTCTTGTATAATGCATGTCAGTCAATAAAAACCTCTTTTTAAAAACTCAGTCCCGCGAACCTTTTATTTAGCTGGCGCCCGAACAGGGACTCTTGGAAGCGTTAACGTAACTTCGCGGCAGTTCTATCTTATTTCAGGTACAGAACAGCGAGACCTCTTTCCATTGGCATGAGAAGTATTAGTACTTCAGTAAATCTTCAAGTCTTTGTGAGCGCTTTGGTATTCCAATACCTTGACCAAAAGGACCTACAACCTCTTGCTAAAGAATCGACGGGAAGGAGCTAAAGGGAGCGTCATCAAGAAGACATCGAAGACAACGTTGTACGAAGAAAAAATATAATTAATTTATTTTATTTTTATTTTTAAGTAATTTTGTAATTTAGATATAATTAGTATAAGTATAATAATTTAAAATATTAATTTAGCATTTTTATGAATATATTGGAAGAAAAATTAAGCAACTTAAAAATAACTGGTTCTACGTTAGTTAAAAAAAAAAATAATATGGCTCTTGAAATTAAAAATCACGATTTAGCATTAGTCCCTGAATATGACGGAAATCCGTTATAACTAGTTGATTTTATTAGAAATAGCGAATTTTTATATAATTTGTATTTTAAAGATGATAATAACCATAAAAATACAAATCAAGCTAAACTTGTTTTAACAATCTTAAATAAACTAACTGGAAAAGCTAAAGTCGCCGTATATGACAAGGAATTTAATACAGTAAAAGAAATAATAAAATTCTTAAAGAAAAAGTACCAGGACACGAGAACTAGGGAACAATTAATTTCAGAAATTTTAAATACGCGGACTTACCATAATGAAAACCCACTCGATTTCTTAGAACGACTGGGCCAAAAAAGATGCGATTTATATGCACGAATTTATTCAGACAATGAGATATTAGACAAACAGGACGAAATGTATAGGTATGACAAGCAGATATCCCACCACACAGTACATAGTTTACACCCAGCACTAACTGACTTCATTTACCGTATAAAATTCGATTTATTAGAAGACCTAGAAGAAATATTAAGAAACAGCGCGGCTCATATTGTACATAGACTTTACGGAGACAAAAAACAGTATAAAAATAACCCAACTCAAAATAATTATAAAAAGAAAAATTTTGAAAATAGTTACAAAAATAAAGAGTACCGACCAAATTTTAACAACCACCATGATTATCAAAATTACCGACCCCATCAGTATCACCGCAAGCAATATGCGTCGTATAATAATCCTCAGCACTACCGACCACAACAGTATCAGCATGAACAAGGTCCAACCTTTAATTCTTATAACAATAACAACCAGCATAACTTCCGGCCACAACAGCGAGCTATTGAATATACGACTTCGATTTATAATCAACCGTGGGACCCCCAGTCGAAACATAAATTTTTTAATAAACCACCCTCCAGAAATATTAGGCAAAATTACCAGCAACCTCAAATAGACTCAAACACCGTTTCGATGAGAACAGTTTCTAATAGGGTACATACAATTGAGGAAGAAAAAGATGAAAAAATAAAATTATTGTTAGAACGTATTGAATCTTTGGAAAAAAGACAGGATCATTTTTTAGAATTAGGCCCGAGCACAAGCAGACCTCCGGACCAGATATAAACAAATTAAATTCTAAACCAGATAAACAAACAGATAACCAGGATAAACAAATAGAAATTCATGACTTAAACTTAAATAACGACTTACCAAATTTAATTGACAGTATGGGAAATAAATGGCTAATCGATACGGGTGCCACAAAAAATTATATACACCCCGATCACATTCGACGTTTCTCGGAAATTTCTAAAGAGGATTTTGCGATACGAACACCTACGGGAACGGCGGAAGGATCACAAAGCGTGATAATTGACCTAATGCCCCTGATAGGAATTAATCAAAAAGTCAAATTTTTAATATTTCCGTTTAGCGAAAGGTTTAACATTTTATTGGGCTACGAGACAATGAAAAAACTAAAATTAAAAATAAATTTAGAAAAAAATGAATTAAAATTTAAAAAGAAAAAATTCAAATTAGAGAATGACTTATTTTTTATTAATGATAAAAATGAAATTAAAAACTTAATTCGCCACGAACATATTAGTCCGGAAATAAAGGAAGAATTAATCGAAATTATTAGCCAACATGGCGAAGTATTAAAAAGGGACGACGAGAATTTAAAATCAACGGGATTATTAAAACATAAAATAATAACAACGAATGAAAATTCAATTTATACGCGTAATTACCGTTATCCGGAACAATTTAAAAAACAAATTAACGATGAAGTTTAAAACCTATTAAAAAGCAATATAATAAGACCTAGCAAATCGTCGTATAATTCTCCGCTTTGGATCGTACCAAAAAAATCAGACGCGTCGGGACAGAAAAAAATTAGGATGGTCATAGACTATAGGAAACTAAATCAGGCTACAGTAAAAGACAAATTTCCCCTACCGAATATTGAAGATTTATTAAATAGACTAAAGGGATCGAAAATATTTTCCACCATAGACCTCGCGTCGGGATTTCACCAAATTGAAATGGATAAAGATTCAATAGCTAAAACCGTGTTCTCCACAGAAAATGGGCATTTTGAGTTTTTGCGTATGCCTTTTGGCTTGTGTAATGCACCCCCAACCTTTCAAAGAGCAATGACGATGATGATACAAAATATCCCCAATTCTATGATTTATATCGACGATATAATAGTTTACTCAAAAAACGAAAAAGAACATTTAAAAGGTTTAAAAAGAGTATTTGAAGCCCTAAAACAACATAACCTATCAATACAATTAGATAAAACCGAATTAAACTTTTTAGGCTACATCGTAACCCCAGACGGATTAAAAACAGACGAGAAAAAGATAGAAGCAATTTTAAATTTCCCTATTCCGCGTAATAAAAAGACGACGAGACAATTCCTGGGCATGACGGGGTACTATAGAAAGTTTATTAAAAATTACCAGACCGATTTCTAATTCATTAAAAACAAAAATTTATGGCACGAAGGAAATTAAGGAAGCATGTCAAACCCTAACGGAAATGATGAGTAACACACCAATTTTAAATTACCCGGGTTGGGAACGGCCATTTATATTAACTACAGATGCCAGTAATAAAGCCATCGGAGCCGTGCTCTCACAAAAAGACGAAAATGAAATAGAACACCCAGTAGCATTCGCGTCCCGAGTATTACAAAATGCGGAATTAAATTATAGTTCAATAGAAAAAGAATTACTAGCGGTAGTATGGGCAACCCAGCACTTTAAGCCTTATTTATACGGTACAAAATTTCTTTTATGCACGGACCATAAACCTTTAACGTGGATTTTCTCAGTGAAAAATGGTAACACGCGTATAATGAAATGGGTTTGGAAATTACAGGAATTTGAATTCGACGTTAAACACATTCAGGGAAAAACAAATTACGTGGCCGATGCACTTTCCAGGGGAAGCGACGAATTGAATCATAATAGCGACGTGGAGGAAATGGATGTCGAACAATCTTTAAATCAGGAAATAGCGGACGAAAACAATTCCGAGTATGACGCGATAATAGAGGACTTAGAAGTACCGCCGGAAGAAGATTTAGAAACAATCCATTCCCAGGAATCTAGTAACGAACAAATACGAATTTGTGAACCCGAAAAATGTATAAATATAGAAAAAAATCAAATAATTATAAAAAGGGGAATACAAAAATTAATTTCACTAAACCATTTGGAAAACGCCGATACGAATTAAACATTTATGCTAAATCAGATATCGCTTCATTATTATAACAAATACTCGAACCTAATAAAACATACGGGATAATTTTTAAATCACCTAATAAATAACCGAAAATTTATATGACGATTATTTTAGAACAATACAACAAATAATAGAAACGCAATATCCATCGGTTAAATTGAAAAAATACAAACAAATTGTAAATGACGTCGAAAATCCTAATGAACAAATAGAAATTATAGATAATTACCATTTAGGCAAAACTAAACATAGGGGTATAAATGAAACGTTTGAAAAACTCAAAAAAGAATACTATTTTCCAGGGATGCAAAATAAAATAGCAAAGTATATTAATAAATGCGAAACTTGTAAATTTACAAAATATGACCGTAAACCGATAAAGACCAAATTTCAAAATACACCTACACCAGAAAAACCGTTTCAGGAATTAATGATTGACATTTTTAATTTTAACAATGCCATAATTTTCACAGCAGTAGACACATTTTCGAAACATTTATTTGCTCAAACCGTACAATCAAAGAACGCAATTAATATCTGTAACGCACTGACTAACTACATGACATACTTTCCCACACCTCTACAAATATCATTAGACCAGGGGACGGAAATGAAAAATAATTTGGTAAAACAGTTTTGTGAAGAAAATAATATTATTTTACATTATACCTCAACCAGCCACTCAAACTCTTTGGGATTATTGAACAGAGTCCACTCTACCCTAAACGAATTATTAAGAATAATAGGAAAAGAAAAAGATAAATGTTCGATGCAGCAAAAATTAAAATTAAGATTAGCGGTAATAGCGTATAATAATACCTTGAACAATAAATTAAAATTAACCCCTAATGAAATTACTTTCGGAACCTCCAGATTAGAATCAAACGAAAACATCGACCTGACAGAACAATATGTATTAAAATATCATAAGGACCAACAATTATTACATAAATTAATTAGATCGAAAATCAATGACGAAAAAGAAACAAGGACTGAAAAATTAAATAAAAATAGGGAAGACCCTTTGGATATTCAGAAACAATTAGGAGACGTAGAATATTTAAAAAATACTCAAACGAAAATAAAAAGTAGGGACAAGTTTAAAAAAGTAAATGTATTAGTAAAAGATAAAAGACCAATTAAAACTGATATTGATAATATTAAAAGGCCCACTAGGAAAAAAAGGAAAAAGAAACAATCTATTTCGGACGACGATAATGAATCCATTCGCGTGAATATTTCGGATATCTCGGATGATTATGAATCAAATGATTCAAATAATGGTTATGATTAAAAATATTTAATTTTATTTAAACAATATTAAAATGTTTTAAAAATCTTTTATTTTAATAAAACGTAATAAATATAATGGTATTAGGGAAAGATGTTTATGTTATATTGAAAGAATTATCTGTATTAAATTGACAATGCTGTAGTTATTTTAATAAAGTCGGACTTTTGTATTTTGTTGTAAAATATTATATTCAATGTTAATAATGTAAAAGATCATTCAAATTATTATTTTATTTTACAGTAATATTCTGTCCGATTTATTTTGTAATTAATATATTAAAGTCACTATCATAAATATTAGGATACTATTATTTTGTCTTGAAATATTATTTTGATTGATCATTGAAAAGTATGTATTTTAGTTTGAGATTATTATTAATTGTAATTATTGTAATTATTGTAAAGGAGTGTTTGAATTATTATTTTGATTTAAAATATTATTATTGAGTAATTTTGAATCTAAAAGTATTATTTGTAATAGAGGAAACTAATTCAAAGACTCTTATTTTATTTTTCCTTTTGTTTAAATAATGTATTGTTTAGTATTAAGAAATATCATTTTATCTTTTGTACTTTAGCATGTAAGGAATTCTGTAATGTATAAACATTTTATAGTTTAAGCTTATTGTTAATATTAAGAGATGGACAAGGTTTAATCTTTTTATTTTTCAAGTGTACAGATCCTGACTTAGTAAACAGGAAATTTAAAGTCCAATCCTTTTGTTTTTGACAGTTGTATAAAATCCTATTCTAGCGTTAAATGTACAAGGTTTAATCTTTTTATTTTTCAAATGGACAAATCCTGACTTAGTAAACAGGAAATTCAAAGTCTAATCATTTTGTTTATAGGAAGTTGATAATTGTATTTCAGTACAGAGTTTAATCTTTTTATTTATGTAAAACTATAGATAGTACAAATCCTAAACTTGGTACACAAGATATAATCCTTTTATTTTTGTATAAACTTAAATTATAAGGTCCAATCCCTTTCGTTTATAGAATGTTATCTATTGTAATGTTATGACTTAGTGTAAAAGGTATTAAGAAATGTATAAGGTTCAAACCTTTTTTTTTTATTGTATAGAATCTAACCTATTTACACTAAGATATTTGTTCCATCGGAGACCTCTGAACTTGGGGGGGGGGAGAAGTTATGGAAACCCAATGGTATTAGGGATAATAAATAAATGTACACTATCCCCTCTCCTAGATAACTGTATAAAAGGCCACCTCCACCTGCGCCCGATGACACTCTGATATAGTCACTCGTAGGACTCACAGATGTTCAACACGCAGTTCTTGTACTAGGCTGTAAATGTGTGCTTTTTCTTGTATAATGCATGTCAGTCAATAAAAACCTCTTTTTAAAAACTCAGTCCCGCGAACCTTTTATTTAGCTGGCGCCCGAACAGGGACTCTTGGAAGCGTTAACGTAACTTCGCGGCAGTTCTATCTTATTTCAGGTACAGAACAGCGAGACCTCTTTCCATTGGCATGAGAAGTATTAGTACTTCAGTAAATCTTCAAGTCTTTGTGAGCGCTTTGGTATTCCAATACCTTGACCAAAAGGACCTACAACCTCTTGCTAAAGAATCGACGGGAAGGAGCTAAAGGGAGCGTCATCAAGAAGACATCGAAGACAACGTTGTACGAAGAAAAAACCTGATTCAGGCAGATGAAGATACTCCATGGTCGGTGGTGAAGGACCGACTGACGAAAGCTTTCGGAGGTGGCCGGTAGACACCGGAAGAAGACATTTTCCGAATGTTCAGGGAAATGAGAAGACCTCATCAATCTAGTGGTCAATATGCAGGAGCATTATTGGCCCACTATAAGAAGATCACCGAAAAGATGAGGGAGACGACGGAAGCAGCAGAAGTGGAAGCTCGGATGGCCTCCTTATCAACGATCCTTAAGGTCCAGCTGGCGAAGGAGACAGGGAAGAAGGAAGGACTTCCGAGAGATAAGACTTTCGTGGAATGTGCGAGAGAAATGGTGGACTCCAGCGCCCGAGATGAGGAAGTCCGAAAGGAGGACGGGTGGAGTAGGGTCACCTACAAACGGACTGACGGAGGTAGAAGCTCGCACCCTCGAGGTGACGCGTGGAGAAGGAGGGACACGGATTTTGGAGGTCGAGAACGTCCAATGATGCGGGAAAGGAGGCCAGGAGCGGATAAGAAGACTTGGAGGAAGGAGGAGAGGAAGTGCCACGGGTGCGGAAAGGTGGGTCACTTGGTAGCGCAGTGCCCCCGCACACGGTGTTTTGAATGTGGCACTGAAGAACACATTGCGAGGCAGTGTCCATACATTAGTAAACGTAGGGGAACGAACCAAGGTGAGCCGATGGAAGTGAACGCCCAACGGGTGTGGAGAAGGAGCAGGCGGCCGTCGGATTCAACAAGGTCATCAAGAACCTCGGAGTAAGAGGAAGAGGAAGGAGAACCTGAGGAAGGTGTACGGGCGGAGCGTCGGTCGGCAGCGGAGAGGAGATCGCAAGATGTGGAATGAGGAGGGTGTAAGAAGAGGAGCAACCATGGAGTGATAAATAGGTTGGAGTGTGGGAATGAGAGGTTGCCTATAATTAAAGTAGCGAATAAGGTGAGGTGTTTGGTTGATACAGGTAGCACTAATACAATTATGAGCCGAGACGCGGTAAAAGCGTTGTGTAAAGGAGAAAGGATACCCCGGATAGGAGCATGTGGGTGTAAGTTGGTTACGTTGAGCGGTCGCTGTAAAGTGGAGGGGGAGGCGGAGATCGCGTTAGATGGATGGGGAAAGAAAGGGGAGAACCTAAAGGTACATGTGGTGGATAACATGCCTCGAGAATATGGTGGGATTATCGGATGTGATCTCTTGGGGAAGGTCGGAACCCGGATAAAGAGTAGTGGTGAGCACTGGGCGGTTCGAATCGGTCAGAGAAGGTTCAGGTGTTATAGGGACCGAAAGGGGAGTCACGCTATCGTGGGAGCGATTAACCGGAAGGGAGTCGAGGGACGAATATTCGGACATATTCTTTAAGGAAGGGGAGATATTAAGTATAACAGGGGAAACTGTACATGAGATCCCTTTGAAACATGAGAGGGTTACATATGTAAAGGAAAGAAGATATCCCCAGGCGTTACGTCAACACATTAGGGAGGAATTAGAGAGTCTAAAAGGTAAGGGATAATCGAAAATAGTACTTCTCCGTATAATAGCCCCCTATGGGCAGTTAAGAAAAAGAGTGAGGAGGGAGCAACGAAAGAGAAGTATAGGGTCGTAGCGGACTTTCGTAAACTAAACGAAAACACGGTGGACGAAAGGTATCCGATACCCCGGCTCGTGGACATATTGGACCGGTTAGGAGGTGCGACAGTGTTTACGACATTGGACCTGAAGGCTGGGTATCACCAGATCCGGATGCATTCCAAGGACCAACCCAAAACCGCGTTCACTTTTGAAAGGGGTCATTACGAGTTTACGCTAATGCCCTTCGGCTTGAAGAATGCCCCTATAACCTTCCAGAGACTGATGGACGAATTCCTACAAGGACTGGACGAGCAACATGTCAGTTATACATGTACGACTTACTGATATTTAGTAAAGACGAGACTGGACATGTACAGGACCTAAGACGCGTATTCCAGCGACTGAGACAATTCGGTTTAAAGTTGTCGGGGGAGAAATCGATCCTAGGGCAAAATGAGATTAACTTCCTGGGGCACACTATTTCGAAAGAGGGGGTAAAGCTGAACATACAGAAGGTGGAGGATGGCTATCCCGACAGACGTAAGGGGATTGCGGGGACTGCTGGGAACCCTTAATTATTACAGGCGGTTCATCCCAGAGATGGCAAGATATTTGGTGCCACTAAACGATTTATTGAAGAAAGGGAGAAGGATAGTGGTTACTCCGGAGATGAAAGGAAATATCCGAGCATGTATGGAGAAACTCCAGCAAGAACCGGCTCTCGCGTTCCCTGACTTCACCAAGACATTCACTATAACCACCGATGCCAGCGAATATGCACTGGGGGCTGTGTTGTCTCAAGAAGGGGAAAAAGGAGACCAACCTGTGGCATATGCCAGTAGGCGTCTCACGGAGACAGAAACCCGATACAGCACGCTGTAGCGGAAATTGTATGGGCGATAGAGCATTTCAGGCCATATGTATTCGGACGAAAATTTAGGGTGCAGACGGACCATCGTCCCCTAATATGGGTGGGGAAACTGAAAGAGTCATCAGCGCGTATAACTCGTTGGAAAGAGTTCCTTAACCAGTATAACATGGAAGTAATCTATAAGCCAGGGAGGGAAAATGTCGTGGCTGACTGGCTATCGCTAGCTTTGCAGGTTAACGCGAGAGTCAGGGGAGTATTCGGGTGGAATACAACGATTCATACAGGAGTGGACACCAGAGGGGGAAGGGGAACCCGAATCGGAAGATGTCGAGGATGAAAGGGAAATGTCGAGGGAGGAGAGTTCGGAAGGCGAGAGGACGGAGGAAATTGAGGAGATGGAGGAAATAATAAACGACAAGGACAGACAGATAATATGGAAGACGAAGACAACGGGACTGACTAGGGCGGAATACGCGACTTATGGGAAATAACACATTACCACTATATGGTCTCAACCGGGAGTAGGAGAGGAGGTTATTAGTAAGATATTAAAGGAGGAGTCTCGGCCTGGGAAAATTTTTTATTTATACGTGGGGAATGCGGTGGTGAGGGAAAAAATAAAGAGGTTATGGCGGACAGAAAAGATTGGGTTGAATCGGGCGTTCATTAGGTGTAAATTCCAGGTGGAGACGGTGAGGGAGGTGGACCGGCAGAAAGAAGTCACAATCGCGTACCACCAAGGGAAAACAAATCATAGAGGGGTGCAGGAAACGGTAAAGGCATTGAAGAGGAAGTATTTTTGGTTACAAATGAAGAAAACAATAGAGGAAGTAATAGGAGCACGTAAGATCTGCAACACCACTAAATATGATCGACATCCGTCAACCGGGAAGCAGGAAGAGACATTGACACCAACAGCACCACTGACAGACTTACAGGTTGACACATTGACATAGAAGGGGTTGAAATGGCTTACAATCATAGACATTTTTAGGTAGATTGCGATGGCATACCCGATCGATGATAGGTCAGCCGAATCAGTACTCATGGCCCTCCGAATTTGGTTCCAGTTCTATGGGGTACCGGAAAGAATAACGTCAGATGGGGGCGGGGAATTAGATAATACTCGTCTCAGGTGGGAAATACAAAGTTTAGGGGTAAAGTGGCACTTGAATACTCCGGGACACCCGAAAGGCCGAGGGGCGGTCGAAAGGCTGCATAGTACCCTGGGTGATCACCTTCCTGTCTTCTATGCAGAAAAGGGGTTGAAAGCGGATACGGCAATGCCTAAGGCGATAGTAGCATACAGCCACTCTATTCACTCGGCAACGGGATTTTCACCATTTGAAATGTTATTCGGACTCCGTGAGCGCAAAAGGGATAGCCGCGGCGCAATAGTAGATGAGGAGGTTGCGGCGACTTTGGTGGCAAATAGGGTGACGCTCGGGGAAAGATGGGAAAAGACGCGGAAGAAGCTCGTGGCGGAAAAAAGCAGGAGGGTAGACCGCGAGAATCTCAAGTTTCAGGATGGTATGGAAAAAATAGAAATAGGTTCTATTGTGTATCGAAAGGTGTCGTCGAATCGGATTAAAGAAGAAATACAGCATGACGGACCCTTCAAGGTTATTGCGATTAGGGAACATAATGTCGTCACTATCCAAAGTATTCAAGATATCCGGAAAAGAAGGACGGTTCATTTGGAACAACTGAAGATCTCGTCAAATTAGCGTTTTTCTCGTTTTCTCTCGTTTTTCTCGTTTTTTCTCGTTTTCTCTCGTTTTTCTCGTGTTTCACGTTTTCCTCGTTCTTCTCGTCTCTTCACGTTTCTTGTTGATTTTCGTTATTTTCCGTATTCCATTTTTCGAGTTTGTTGATATCATTCGTTTGTTCGTTTTTCACATTCTTGTGTACCCGTTTTCGTCAAAAGGATTTCGAGGGGTATCTTATTTTCTAGGCGAAATGACTTATATAAATAGGATTAATGTAAATAACTAGGTGAAGTGTAAAAGTTTTTCTGTTGAATCTGTTAGTGAAGTGAGGTCTATGTAATTTGCATTAAAATATTGTGGAAAGTAGGAATTATGTACAGAATTGTTTTATTTTTATTTTTATTTTTTATGTAACATTGATTTTTGAATTTGGTTGGTTGTTTGGCTTGTGTTAGGAGTTTACGAGGATGGTTCGTAAGCTGGTGGGAGGGAGTTAAGGTGTATAGAGGAGTAATATACAGCTTAATCCCCAATCTTAATCCCAAACAACCACCGATTGTATATAAAGAGGATTGGAAAACAATAAAGGCAGTCTTTGTTCTGAAGTTGTGTGCGTTATTTAGCTCCCTAATTTTCCTTTTTTTTTTTTGGACTTTTCTTCTGGATGAACTTAACTTATATATATCAACACACCATAATCCTAAAACAACCTCTTCCGCCAGCAAAATCAGTTCTCAAAGATGGATGGTGCAATAGGTAGAGAGTAAAAGTTGATGAATCCCACATGACTTTTACTCTACGCCCTAGTTTCTAATCAACAGTCCTATTCAATAACATCTTATTACCCAGATTTGAAACATGGCAATATCCTGATTTTATCTTAGACCAAAAAGAACCCACATACTAGACTTAAGAGACAAGAATTTAATAGAAAATTCAGCCAACTATACCACATACTATGCAAGACTTCACTACTTTCAATTAACAACAATATTTTAATTTACAAGACTATCCTGAAACTTATCTGGACCAACGGACTTAAAATTTGAGAAACATCAAAATAATCGAACAACAAACCTATCCAATCCTCTTAATCCAAATTCTTGATAACCATAACCAACGCCCCTTATTATCTCTCCAACAAAACCTTACAGAATGAGTTTAATATACAATTTGTCCTAGAATCTATAGCTGTTAAATTTTCAAAATTTCAGCAAACACTTTCTCATCATTCCAATTCACTAGGGCAATCCCTGTACTGTTCCACTTACCTCATATCTTCCTCGCATGTTGAAAAGCAAGTGGCCCCGTGATCTATTATGAAATTTCACATGGATTCTGACCATCTTTTTGGATTTGGCTTGCTCCTCCATAAGTGAAGGGACAAGTCTAGTTGGAGGGTCCCTCCTATGTGTGTATATTGTAAATAAAGTTTAAATGTGTTTTTAACTTTTAATATAATTTTATTTTATTTTTACTATTGTTTATGGTTTTATATAATTATTTTTAATTTGATTTATCTTTTTTTTGTTGTGTAATTTATTTGATTGCTTTTTTTAAAAAATATATATATTGAATAGTTTGAGGTTCTTTATTTAATTTTTTTTCTCACTTTATTTATTGTACCGTAAAAGGGGGCTAATTTGAACATAGGGGGCTACTTTGTACAAAAGCGATTTTTAAAACGAAAATCCTTCAGGCTCAATTTACAAGCTAGTATCCTCCAGTTTGTTCAACCCATTTAAGGATTAATCATGGAATATGTTGCAATCGCGATAAGAGGACTTGTCATGTTCTTGGCCAATATAAGCCTTTTTATGGTGTCAGTGTTAACTGGTAGTTTTATAAACGTGTCCGAACCTCACCTGACCTGGGGTATGTGGCAGCAGGGTTGTATCATATGTGTAATACATTGATCACCAATCTTTTCAGAGACATTTTCTTTTTTACGTGTCTAACTCATTCCTTTCATTTATATATTTTATTAGACAAATAAAAGTCTGCTATGAACAAAGTTCGGGTTTCGGCTAAATCAGCAGCATATGGAACATTACGATCTGTATGGATAAGTTTGTGATAAAGTAAGGAACATTGAGGATTTTTCGAAGGATTTTGGATT
Organism: Euschistus heros; assembly: GCA_003667255.2. Lineage (NCBI taxonomy): Eukaryota > Metazoa > Arthropoda > Insecta > Hemiptera > Pentatomidae > Euschistus > Euschistus heros. Next base: position 683,177 of record RCWM02000492.1, read on the forward strand.
GTAAAGATTGAATACGGGAAGAATTGGAAGGTTTAGTTCAGCCAAGGAGCTCAAAACCGTATGTCAAAATAGGTCTGATTACTTTCATGCAATGAATGTTTTGTAGTAAATTGGAAGTTTTGAACATTTGTCTAGTGAATAAAGAATAAGTCGAAAACGACTTTTAAAAAAATGATAGTTATGATATATCGATTATCGATACAGTGCGAGTGAGCGTAGTGTTCTTAAGTTGACAACTCTGATCAAAATAAAGCGGAAATATTGACGAAATAAATGCAATGTTTAGAATGTGAAAATCCACATTTTCCAGAAGAGTCAAACAACTGCTTCAGAGTTCATTGAAAATCACTTTGGCAGGGTTATTCCTCCTGTCAATGAGAAATAATGAGTTTAGTTTTAATGTTACTTTAGATTTAAAAGTTCGCTAAAACGTACATCATTCCTAAATCAATCTAAATAAAAATGCATTCTTTGATATAATATATGCATTATTTGATACATTTCATTCGTATCGACGATATGGCTCCTTTCATGAATGATATTAACATTTTTCGGTCAATAGATCTTAAGCACATCGAAGATTCCATGCTTACCTACTTTGAATCTTTTCAATCCAAAAACTTTTTCATTATTTTTTTCTGTTTTTTATATATATATATAAAATTTATTGGAAAATTTTAAGTAAATAAAAACACAAATATAGTTATATGATGATGCAAATGTATTCCCCAATATAATAATAATATATTAATTAAACGTATAAATCATAAAATATAAAATTGAATATAAAAAAGTATATAATATTTCAAGATCAGCATGACTTCTGTGGAGTTTTCCTGTGAACAATTCCAATTAAGTAAATTAAAACTGTATAATGTATAATCGCATATATTATGTAATACATAAGAGCTTTACTCACACTTTTCCCTTGCAACAGGAGAGGTTGGAACAACAGTACAGAGCCTGAGGGCAGCAGAGGTTGCCTGAACATCGGCGTTGTCCTTTGATACCTCGAGTCTTTATCTCTTTGTCTTCATCACCTTCCATATATACATATTCTTTTTCACCATTATCTTTTGTTATTTCGTACTCTGAAAGTTAAAGCAAAATTGAAATAGTGATTTTTAACATATATATTATCTAAGACGTTTATGCTAAACTGTAAACTAGACACAATTCTAGTATACGAACCAGGATAAATATGACTTTAAAAATCACGTATCTCACCATGACATGCGTAATTTATACTAGTGATATGCGATTGATATACGTAATAAGGTACATAAGTTTCCAGCCTTCCCGGATTCATCAACTTCAAGCAGGCACATAACTGCCCAGACATGCACCCTTATGCCTGCTCTCTCCATAGATATCCCTTGAATTAACTCAGTTCTGAACATCTGTACCTAACCTCCGCAAATATTCCATTTTCAATATCGAATACTGAGTAGTTATTAGATTATTTGTAAACATGGTCTTAGGGTGGGCGTAAACTGAAAATTATCCAGCGCTCGGATGCTGTATTTAGACCACCCTTTCCCTTCATATACACTGTAGTATCACACATCCTCACAAACCTCCTCGCTGATTAAAATGACAGTGGCCACGAGACCTTTTGTACAATTTTATGTTGGAATTCTGGCAATGGCCAGCTTCTGAAACATGCCCTGACCGATTTTGCTATAGCGTTCCCACTCAGCTTCTACCGTGACATAGCTGAGAGAGGATCGCTGAGATTTCTTTGAGCCTGCCTTATCTTTCCATAAGTTGGGGTGCAAGATTGGTTCGGGTTTACCGCGGCATGCTTTTACATATTGTATATTGTAATATATAGTATGACTTTTTTTTTTTCCATTTTCATTGTCTATTTATTTATTTCTACGATTATAAGTTTAATTTATTTCATTATAATTATTATTTGTTTGGCGCCACATTCCTTAAAGTTAGACCAGACCTCCTCAAGAAGTCTCATCCAACCATCTCGATTTTATATTATATAGTATAATAATATAATACAATAATTTATTTTATATTATCAAGTAATACAGTTTATTTTATTTCTTGTATATTTAGAGAGAGGTTGCTTTTTTTTTTTCTTTTTGATACTTTTATTGTACATATTGTATAATTGAACTCATTTCTCTTTTTAAAAAAATTAATAAAAAAAAGGAGTGAATATATTAAAAACAAGAAGGTTTCACCTTTCTTTCTTCTTCAGGCCGAAAACGTAGGGACTTCGATTCCTCTATTATATTTTTAAGGCATCTACAAGTTTAAGATTAGTGAAAATGGAGTGTTACGCTATGGAAATGCGTGTTTTCATTATTGAACAATATCTCAAACATAATGAAATTCTGACAGCCGCACTTCGAAAAATAAACGATGAAACCCACTTTTACCTTAATGACTTCGTTATTCACCAAAATTGCTGCATTTGGGAGTTGGAGAACCCACATGTTATTGTTGACAAAACAAACGCATCGCGGATTTCGGGCTGGAAGCTTCATTGGACCAAACTTTATTGAGTGGGACTACAGTCTGTTACTGGTGCTGGATATTGCGAAATGATAGCAGTTCTTTCTACCAAAATTGAATGATATTGATGAGTACAATATTTAGTTTCAACAAGAAGGTGCCACTTTTATAACAGCCCTTGACACAATTCAACTGCTGCACAAGACATTTCTAGGTCCTCATCTCACGTTTAGATGATCAGAATTGGCCCACTAGATTGTCTGATTTAAAAGCATTAAATTTATTTGTATAGGATAATTTGAAATCAAAGGTCTATATCTACAGTCCCCCAACAACTTATGCATTACTAGATATCCTTAAACGCTAGATCAACAAAATTCAGCAAAATATTCATGGAAAATTTCGAGAAAGAGCTTGTAAGTTCCTACAGCTTAGCCATGGAGGGAATTCACCCGATAGGTTATTCCATCAGTAACCATATACTGTGCGATTCAATAAAAACATAATAATATAAAGACAGCAAACAGTATTTTATGTTTAACTCAAATCATGCTTAAAGTTTGGGACATACTTTTGTTTGATATTCAAATAACATTTAGAATTCACCTTGAATATTGCTGATGTGGTCATCAATCATCTCGGCGACAGAGCTGTTGAAGTGGAGAGAAGTCAAAGCGAGGTTGTTCTCGGGCTCCTCTGCCTTGGTGAGCCGGCTGCAGGAGCAGAGCCCCATCAGGAGGAGGCAACATCCGCACAGCCTCAACCACATCTTGCTCAATGATGTCCATTCTCATTTGATCGAATAATATATAGAAAGCTATTAGCTCATAAACAAAATTTTTCCGCTGCTAATCCGTCCGCTTATACAGGAATTACCTGACAAAGAAGAAAGAATTTCTTCTTTATAATCGCATGCAGAGATAACAGCATAATATCTATTATTATTTGTTTGGCGCGTCTAAAGTTATCTAGATAGGCTTATACATTTTGCAAACAATTCATAAAATAAATGCTTTTGGTTTGACTGATTAAAGATCCATGTCAAAAATGGAATTGTTAAACTTCACTTATAGCAATCTAATTAAAACGATAGACCTATGTCATCTTAATTCTTTAATCAATTGAATATGTTTTTCCATTTTCTGATATGTTTTCCATTTGAATATGTTCATCCATTTTTCCATTTACTGAACTTTAGAACTGTACAGAAAAAAATCTAGTAAATGTGAAAATAACGTACCTAATAAAATGACAATTGCTTGTGCAGCAACTACCCACTGGTAGTACAGTAAAGTTCTATATGTGAAGGTTCCAAAGTCATCTTCTTTTCAGAAGCCTCGGAGGGCTGTCAGGAATAGAATGGGAAGCAAGTTGAGAGCGTAGTGGGTTTGTGTGGTTATGAAGTTCACTATGAAAAAATAGATATCTGGTTTTGGTTAAATAAGCAACATATAGTACATTAAGATCTTTATGGATAAATTTATTTGTGACAAAATAAGAAGTATTTAGGATTTTTCGAAAGATTTTAGATTTTAAGGATTGGATATGAGAACATTAAAAGTTGAAGAAGTCAAAAACGACGAGCAGTTTCCTGTCGTTTTAGTCTTTTATGTGGATTCCAAGTTAAACGTTTGTCCATTTAGTGTTTTTTATAGTGAATCTGTTCAATGACGATTTCTTAAATAGGATACTGTAAGACAGGAAGTCATAGGTTTACAACAAAGCATAAAGTTTATTTGATGAGGAATTTTTTTTTCTTCACCATTCCCAAGTTTACTAAGAAAGGATAGATACCTAGCTGGTTTGAGCTAAATCAGCAACATATGGAACATTAAGGTCTCTATGAATAAGTTTATTTGTAACGAAGTAAGAGGCATTAAGGATTTTTTATTGCAAGGATTGGATACAAAATGAATTGGATGGTTTAGTGGAACCTCAAAGCTCAATTACAAATAATAGATTATATAAGGTGTATATCTCAAAAAAATTAATTTTATACACTGCTATAATTTATAATATAAATTACTAATTACGCTCTTCACAGTTTTTATCTTTTGAAATACGACAGCTTAAAAAAAGTTATTAGGAGTTTGTCCGTATTTTTTAGATATTCGACTTTGGTAAATATTTAAATACTTCCATCTTACACGAGGAATCACTTCTGGTGCCTTTTTGTTTTATTCTTAAGTATTTTTATGAATATTTTTAAGCCCATAATAATCTTTCAATTCACTTTCCTTTACCTTTCTCTCCCCCTCTATTGACTCATTCCTCACCTTTAATGTCTTGTCTATAAAAAAAAATATAAAAAAAAATAAAATAAATAAATAAAAAAATAAATAAAAAATAAAATAAATTTTTTTTTACATATTTACAAAACAAAGGAAAGCAAAGGAATCTATTTAAAACAAAATAAAATATTACTATAAAATAGACATTACAAAAATGATGTATACATTAAATTAAAATATATAGTCCATTACTTCTAATGTATTTTATGTAACTGCAAATTGAATTTTCTCTGCGTTCCACCATATTTTCCATATCTCTGCTGCACTGAAGACAATCCTCGAAGATGTGTCTCTCCGAGAGCAGCTTTCCAACGTTGACACTAAGGGGGATCTCTTCCTACCATCAGGTAGTCGTTTGCCTAACGGCGTGCGTGTGATATCACCTCATCTCTTCCACATTTCCTCGAGAATGAGACCCAGTCACCGACATGAATAATTTTTAGTTCAATAAGAATAAAGAATTTTTGAATATAATTTGATAGAATGTTTAATATTAATACAATCACTTGACATAAAATTACTTAACATCTGCACAAACAACTTACTTAGAATCCCCATACAATACTCAAATGACGAGAAACTGCTCATCGCTTCCAGGTGCTCTGACATTTACTACTTCCAATAAATTACAGACTTATTTACATGACAGTAATAAGACCCATTTGGACATACGGAGTTGACCTTTGTTAATATCAATTTTGACAGTTAATGATATCAATAAATAGTTAAAAAAAACTTGTTGTACAAATAGAACGTCAATCCAATTATGATAAAAGAATTAACTCTATCATAGAAAGTATCTTTGCCGGCATAGTTGAGTACCAGCGTGTTTGAATTTTTGTATCATGTTTCTAATATTTTATGTATCAAAGTGCTGATGTATGTGTTTATACTGTGTATGTATGTTTTAGAACTATAGATGAATAGCGCTCGAAACTGGTCTTTGAATAAATAAGTTGAAATCGTTCCAATTTTAGTATATATTCTTAATTTTTTTTTCTTTCATTTATTAGTTTCAATCATTACCTATTTTATATTATTATGTATTATATTCTATTTTTATCTCTTGTATATTTTATTTTATTCCTTGTATATATTTTTTTATTTTATTTCTTGTATTTTTAAAGGCTGTTTATTTTAATTTTCTTATTTTGTTTTTTAACTTTATTTTATAGCATTGTACATATTGTATCAATGAGTCTCTGTCATCCATATTACTCATTGCCCTTGAGTGAGGCAGATTATAACTATGCAAATAAAAAGTTTTTCTTTTTTCTTCATTTACAACTGTACAGAATAATAAACAACAAGTAAATGTGTTGACAGTGAATACAATGGGATGTAAATATCTTAGAAGAACTACTCACTAGTAGCATTTCAATAAAATCTACACTAAAATGTCTCTAGGCCATCTTCTTTTCAGACGCCTCGGAGGATTATCAGGGATGGAGGAGGGAGCAAGTTGGGATGGAGCTTACTATGGAAGGATAGGGATCTGGTTTGGGCTAACTCAGCAACATATGAAACATTAAGGTCTTTATGGATAAGCTTATTGGTGAGAATGTAAGGGGCATTTAGGATTTTTCGAAGGATTTTGGATTGTAAGGATTGGATACGAGAAGAACTGGATAAACCATCCCCGAAGCTCAACACCGTACGTCCAAATAGGTCTACTAACAGTCATGTAAATAAGTCTTTTGTAATGAATTGGGAGGTTTGATCGTTTGTCTAGTAAATGTTGAAGTAGTCTGTAACAACGAGCAGTTTCTTGTCGCTTTAGTCTTGTTAAAAGTTTTTCTTAAAAAAAAATAATAAAGAAATGGAAAATAATTCTAATTTAAAATTGATGTTTGTTTTACTTTTTTTTTTTTCTTTTCCTCAATGAACTTATACTCCAACTAAGGTAAGGTAGTATGGGTTATGTTTCAGGATACCGATGTTGGATTTTATTCCAACGAGGGTAAACAGGTTTTTTGTATTATTACCTTTTTTAACCTATTACCCTTATTATTTATTATCTTTACTTTATTTTTAATTTTTTAATTTTAACTTTTTTATACTTGAATATATTTCATCGGTGGTTTGTGCAGTTCTGAATCGAATCTACGGAGTTGTTTGAAGCGTTGCCTTTAAAAAAAAAAAAAAAAAAAAAAGGCGCCTTAACAACATTCACTACTAATTAAATAGTTTAATTAAAAAGAAATCTTAAATTTAATTAATCAAAAAAATACCTAGTTTCGAAATTAAATTATGATCAAAGGTCATACATACCAAGGTCATTGACTCAAGTCGATAATGACATTGACAAAAATTCATTGTCTGATAAAACATTATTAGTCAAAAGCCTCTAAATCCTCATGGTATTAAGACAGCAACTGTCTACAATTATCTGGTTTCATTGCATCAGATTCTTTGCATATATATATATATATATATATATATATATATATATATATATATATATATATATATATATATATATATATTTTTTTTTCCAATATATCATGTAACATTAGATTATAAATATGCATGCCCTCAGGTTGTGTAAATTGGATGCCATTCTAGCCAGAGTCCAACATTCAGACCTTCTTCTCTCAATTGGTGACAGTCTCAACGATCTTTTCGGTAATCGTATTAGTATTAGAAGCATTCGGCAACCGAGCTAAGACAGCTTTTTATCGTGATTCATAGCATCCCTGCTCTCATAAGAAAGACTTAGATAAATGTAACCTATAACTGGTGCTTTATTTGCCTATTGATAAATATTTTACATAGAATGCAATTAAGCATTTCATCAATGATATTTTCACACATATCATAGGGCTAAGGTGACCACTATGGCAAAGGGGTTAGAGTGCCTGCAATGCATTTGCCCCGGGGCCCTTGGTGGCCCTGCCTATGATAAAAATTTAGAAAGGAAAACTACTCTATGTCTTTCCATTCGACATAGAAGCGCACGAAATGAAGGAATAAGGTTCATCAAAGGAACAATTTTACATGAAATTAGTGCAGTATTATTCTAGTGTTCCCCTATTTGTATTGTGTTTATGGTAACAGTTTAAGTAGTCTTAGAGTCGCCTGACGTATTAATGAGAGAATATTGCGCACCTTATGTTATTTGTTTGTAATTATATAGGTACGTATTGAATGTGATGATCATAATGTAATAATGAAATTTTTATAAGTTGAATTTTGAATTTGTTAATTAATTCCCTCACTCGTCACCTAATTCCATCACTTCCGTGATTTCAATCATCATTGTGTACTTCTGTAATAACGAACTTATTTGAAACGATTCTTTGCAAGAATCATCAGGAACCTATATTGTAGAGATTCACGGAAATAAAAATTTAAAAATCTAATATTTTCATAGAAATATAAACTCCATCTTTGTATCAAGATTGGATACGATTAGATTTAAATCGTACTGTTCAATTTAGTTAGGGGCCCTAATTGGTACCTCTGGTACACCCCTCCCGTGGGCATGCCACTGTTTACGATGGTAAATTTAATTTAAATTTGGTAATCTATATCAAATTTTAACCAATATTATCATTTTTCAAGGAAAGGTTTAGTAAAAATAAAATTTAATATAGTAAAAATTTAAATGTAAAATTTTGTCCGATTAGCCATAGCAGCATAAAGTTTTGAATGGCAGAAACGAAGTTTGTAACAATGTCTAATATACTTGGATGGTTAGAAATTAAAATCCAACCAGATAAAATCAATAAAATATTTCTGCTGAGTAAACGTTAATACCATGCTTTATCAGATAATGAATTTTCGTCAATGTCATCATCGACTTGAGTCAATGACCTTAGTATGTATGACCTTTGATCATGATTTAATTTCGAAACAAGGTATTTTTTGATTAATTAAACTTAAGATTTTTTTTTTTTTACAGCAACTATAGCAGTATCTATCCTAAGGGTCACCAACCTATTTTATCTATAATCGATAGGTTAAGATCCTGTTAGTCCACCACTTGGAAGAGTGGCAGCCGAGGGCTCCGAAACCAGATTGTTTTTTTCTGTTATCAACATTTTTCAAACGATTTATTTAATAGCGAATGTTGGTAAGGCGGCAGTGATGCTAAAACGCATTTTTTTTTTTTTTTTTTTTTTTTTTTTAATGCCAACGCCCCAAACAACTCAATAGATTTGATTCAGAACTGCACAAACCACCGATGAAATACATTCAAGGATAAAAAAGAACAATTAAAAATAAAGTAAAGGTAGCATTGCCGAATATAATAATATTGCCGAAGGACTGCTTCAGTCATTTCTTTACTATCGCAAATAACAACATTGTTTATTATTTCGAAGCACATGAAACGTAACTACAGCACAGTCCTATAAACTCGGAGTAATGTGGACAGGAAGGGCATCGAGGATGAAATGTTAGCTTACCGGGAATAAGGGCCATAAATAATAACTGCAATTTGTTTCCTTCAAAATCATATAATTCCAATTCTTTTAAAATTATTTCTTTTTTACACATGCCGATAAACCATAATTGGGTACCGGGACGCGTAGGGCTGTCAGGTAATGAAACGGTAGAGATTTAAGAACAGACAACCAACTCCAGCATCACCGGATATATGTTAAGATCCCAAACACAGACTTAATAAGAAAGATCAAATGTATCGCGATCGAAGAATGGCAAAAGTTTTACGATTGAGAAAGTACACTGAAAGGAAAGGACCACTACGCAGTGCAGCAAAAGGTAGCATTAACTCCATAATTTGTGACTCAAAGGCTTAATTTCGACCGCCCAAGCTTAGTAAAACTTAATCGACTCAAGATTAACCTTGGCAGAACTAATAAACACCTCAATCTAATGGCACTAGCTCAAAGTGGCATGTGTCCTAAATGCCAATGCCTGGAAGATCCAAGACACACTGTGTTAAATTGCAAAAGGTTTGTGAAAGAAAGGACAAGAGCGCTGGGTACACAAATTGTTCACGACGGTTCTGAATTTTTAAGAAATATAACCAAAGAAAAGGCCCACAACTTAAATACATTTTTATGAGAAACAAAATTTCTCATATTATAGAAGAAGACAAAGAAAGTTCAACTTGGCATCAAATTAGATAGTGCTAGATAGGCAATATAGGACTTGTGTTAACAAGTCTTGAAGCAAAAAAAAAAAATGAATTATTTGAACATTAATTTAATTTGGTAGAAATAATACACGATTTACTTTCTTCCGAGAAATTCTCATAATAAATTCGGTCCCTTGCAGCTTCATGTCGAATTTGGCGGAGGAAAACTATATTCTTCAGTGATGCTCTTTGCTGCTTAAAATATCGAGGGGTGCCTTCAACTGCTCGGAAACCTTCAATGCGGCTCATTTTCGGTTTTCCTTCCTGATTATCAGGGTCTTCGCTTTCGGAGGCATTCTTTTCACCTTTTTCTTTTAACATCGCGACATCGTTTGGTGTGGGAAGTTATGAACTCTGGCAAAAACTGTTCCCATTTAAAGAAATTCGTTATTTTCACAGGGTCGCTGAAAAATTCAGACTAACGGGTTAACGGTTTCCGAATTTGCGGACTGTACTGTATTATTGGACTTGAAGATTCAAAAAAGTCTGATATGTGCCATTCTCATAAACTTATACTACAATTTTTGCTTATAAAAATAATAAAATAAAAGTAAATACTCTTTCAAAATAAGGAAAACATAAAATTTTATTATAAATTTGCAAGGGTGGGGTAAATCACAGGTTATGGTTATAGTTAAGAAGTTGATTGATGCAAAAGGGAGTATCGTCTAGATAGTATACCAGATTACTTCCTTTTCTATATATTTAGATTCACAACCGCTTGTTCCATTCTTTGGTAAATTTACTAAAGCTCTATATTTTTCTTACAAATATGTTTTTCAATTATTCTACAAATACTAGTTATGGACATAGTGTTATGGTTACAGTTGAAACAAGTCATAGTAATATGAACGAATTTTTTTTTTATAATTGTTTTTATTATTTTTAGAATCACTATTTATACATATCAACCATTTGAAGTTATTAAAAAAATGTAAATAAAGTTTAGAAATATTTCCAAAAACAAAAATTGTAAAACATTAAAAAGAATCACCAAATCCACTTAATCATCAATGTCTATTTCTTAGCTGGACTATTCTCCGGTTTCAATGTATTAAAAAGAATGAGGGCACGCTCATCGTCACCACTTTCAAGCGTTGTCATTGTACTTTTGGATACATTTAAAATATCTTTCTTCAATATATTTCCAATGCACCTAACTAACCATAAATTCCTTTCTCAGACACACAAGAGCTTTTTCTGTATTTAACGATTATTCATTTAACCAAAAGATACATCCATGTCAAATACATATATTCACATAACGATTTCAGGAGATTCAATAGACGATATCTCTACAGTATAAGGTTTGATTAAATATTACAGTTTCGATTAATTTTAAAAATAATGACTATACTTTTTATGGTACAATATCTTATGTTTTACCTTTATGAAGTCAATATTTATCTAATCAGTTCTGAATGGTTTAAGGACATTTGTTATAGTTCTTTGAGATTAAAAATTAAAAAATAATAAAACAGTTTATTCTTCCTTTCAAATATTACTGTGAGATCTCTAAGAACCTTTCAAATGGAATTGTTATTGTAAACTTCAAGAAACCAACTTCAAATGCAGTCGGTGTGTTCCTGTTTATCATTCTTTATTCTTTAATAATAATAAAAATATAGACATCGAACCACTGCTCCACCCCTGCTCCCTCCCAAAATACCTTCAAATACAAAAATATAAAATACTAAATCAATGTTGAAAGTTATGTTGTTAATTAGGAAAGTGGATAAAAGAAAATATCAAACTTCAGGTAAACTTTCCCTCATTTGGTTTAAGACTGAAGCGTTTTACTGAATTAATATTCCAATCTGCCTTACCTTAATGCAATAAGTAACATATGTGATACAGAATACAGCTTCTGTAGTTTTATTGTAGATATTTAGATGACAACGTAGGTAAACCCTATACCATCTGTCACTCGGCATACCGTCTTTAAATTTACATTGTCGAATTGAAACTATTGATAATTCCTTAACGCTCATGAATAAATCAATTGTTCGATTAAGTAATCCCCGTTTAGAGCAATGAATCCATTTTTCCAACAGGTTTTGGTCTCTTTAGGAGACAAAATCACCACACGGTAGCATCCCTATGCCCTTTACTATTCAAGCTAAATTCTTGAGATTTTGTACGTGTTATATTAAAATAAAATAATAACAGAGGCGCAGTTGCTCCAAATCTCCTCCTTTCACAACAGTTGGCTCAGAAACAGTACAACCTTACCTATAGACGAACCTTCATGAGCAGTAAGTTGAACAGATGTTTTTTTTTTTCTAAATAACATCGGCACTAGGTATATTATGTAAGAACAGTATTAAAAACCCATAATTTAGAGTTGTAGATTTTACAAAAGCCCCTATGCGATTTATTTATTTTTTTTTTTTACATTTAAGACATCTTCAGTGTATGGATGTCGTTTTTTAGCCATGATTTCACGTATTTACTGCAAAAAAATAAGGTTTTGCAAAACCATAACTAATTCAGGTCACTAATAGACGTACCATTGTCACCCACGACTAAATCTAGTAAACGAAGTCGTATTTCAGACATTTAAACCGGAGAAAATCTTTTTTAGGAGTAAGAGCACTTGTTATGCCAAAAAACATGAAATGGCCATGGGTGACCATGACTAAAATCTTAGATATTTATAAACCGGTTGTGGTCAGTTGAAGTTCGAATTGATCAAAGTGACCAAATGAAAAAAAAAAAAAAAAAAAGGTCTGAATAAAACATAAATCAAAATTAAAGGATACTTTAAAAGCTGAAATTAGCGATTTCTTAATCGCTATAATGATTTATTCCTTAATTATTTTCATTGGTAATACCATGCGTCCTACACAGAGATATTACATAATACTCATTCGGGAAATGTTTACTAGGTCAAATGAAAATAATTAGGGGAGAGGGATTCACAAATAGGGTAACGTCAACCGGGGTGACTTTGCCATATCGTGGTGAATTTACCCACTTTCCATATGTCGATATCAGTTTTTCAACTCGAGATACAAAAGACATTAGTTTAAAACTATTTTATCTTTTTCTCGGGTTCTAGGGCCCATTAATCGGAACGGCTAAATAGGTGTCTAATATTTTTTGACTAGGAACCTCCAACAAGATCCGTGAGAGACTGCGTGTGTCCTCCTCTTGTGACGGAAGATTGCGTGTTGTGTTAGTTCTTGTGGATTAAGGATTTGACAGGAATCGATGTTAATTTGACAAAGGTTAGCAGAATTTCGAGGATGTTTTGAACGGGTGGCAGATTCACCCCCTCGGCCGCTGCAACCAGCGCGAATCAGATGCCGACTTGCGCCACCCGGAGCGCTGTCATCGGCGGCCCGGGCAGTGTGGCGGGCGGAGGCAGAGGATGGCCACGCCGCCGGACTCGCCGATCGAGGAAGCTCCGTACGAGCTCGAGCCCAGCAGGCTACCCAAGCACCGGCCGGTAGCTCTCGAAGACCTCTGCAGGCAGACCAAGTTCACCAGGCAGGAGATAAGGGTCATGTACCGGGGCTTCAAGCAGGTACTCATATATCCTAGTTCTGTATCCTAGTTCTATGTCTACTTCTGTATCCTTGATCTGTTCGAGGATTGTTTACTCCATGATTCCCTACATACATACTAACATTGCTTAATGATTACGAATGTATAGGAACTTATATAACAACATGAAACAGTCAATTATATATGATTACATAAAAAATAAAAATATATAAATTATTACTTTATAATATTGAATTCATATATTAATCAATTAATTCATAAATAATTATTTGAAAAAAATATTAAATCAATGAGTGGAACGTCTTCCCTCTCAGCGTATAAAATTTGTTCAGATACAATAAATTAGTCAATTATTTTATTAATATATTAACAAATAACAAAGCAAGAATGTTAGTTTATTTTTATTGCTACTGCTGCTACAATTATTGGAATCATTGTTCATTATGTACTATTATATACTTGTATCTCTGGTACATCCTTATATAAGATTGAAAGAAAAGATACGAATTGTTGTAAATTGTGCGAAGTTAAGGACGATCCGAAACATATAAATACGCATAAAATATTCTGCCGAACGATATAATTTTATAAAGAAAATTAAAAATACAATAAATAAAGACAATCTTTGCTGTATAGAGATAATATCAATACCTAATTCTGTACTAGAAGCGTTAGGACATTTTATAAAATCCATTGGTATTAAATTATAATTAAGCAAGACTTTCGTTAATTAAGATAATAAAAAGTAATTATTTTGAATAAATATTATTTTAAAGTTGTCAAATGGCGTTTAGCTAAACCCTATAAAATACAATAATAAAAAAATATATTTAATATATATCAAATATATATATTTCAAATATATTTGAAAATATTACAGTATAAATCCTTTATCACAAATTTTTTATTTATTTATTTTTTTATTTATTTGTTTATTAAGTAAGTATTACAATCTGTCACAAAAGTGGGCAATAAGTAATATAAATGGGTTTATGATTACGTTCGCACATTACGTACAATGACAAAAATAAATAGAAAAGAATAAATAAAAAGAAAGCTACTATACATTATTAATATAAAATATACAATATACATATAAAAAAAAAATTATAAATACAAATTATGTATACAAAATAATTTAATAAAATTAAAATAAAAAAAAAATTAAATTATAATAATAGTTAAAATAAAACAAAATTAAATTAAAAGTTACAAAAACCATTAAATATTAAAAATATAATTAAAAGATTTAAAAAAAAAAAAATCTATTTATTGAAATTTACAACAGTACAAAATATGTACATCAAGTAAATATGTTGATAGTGATTACAATAACATGTCAAAACCTGAAAAGAACTACTCATCAGCAGCACTTCAAAAGGAATTCTAAACTAGAAGGTCCCTAGGCCATCTTCTTCAATTAGAAGTTTAAATACAATAAAAAAATAAAAATACATAAAGTTTGTGATTAAGAGCAATTAATAAAATAAAAAATTTAGATATATATATATATATATATAATTACTTTGTATTATTTAAATATAATTTAGATACTTAGTTCGAACATTAAAAAAAATATTTTAAAGGAGGTTTATTGATAATTGATATACTTGAAATTACATTCCTTAAAAAGAATTTATTTAATAATTTCAGTAGATGTTTCAAGAAAAATAGTGCTTTTGACATACATACCTGCAACACATTGATAGGACGTTTTCCTAATTATGTACAATATAAAAATTTTAAGATTCGTTCACATTAAAAAGATTTAAATAAATTAATTTAAATTAATGAACATTGTAAAACTAATTGATATATATAAATATATATTGCTACTGGCTAGTGTGAACAGGTTTAGAAATTTAAATGTCGAAGATGGGAAACTGTAGTTCCCAAAACATTTTAAAAAATTGGTGAATTAATTCGTATTAAGGAGTATAATGCTATGTAAATAAATTATCAACAATCCTCCTTCAACATATTTGCAATTTATACCTGATTATTTAAGTTCGAACTAAGTTAACACTTTCTTTAGTCTCATTTCATTTTAATTTAAAATTACAAATTAGTTACGTTTGACATGAAAATTTATTATCAGATTTCTATTATTGCTACTTTGAAGAATGTAATAATTTAGTTCAAGCATTTCGATATATAAAAAATACATAGTAATTACTTTTTTCTTATTAACTGTTAAAATGTACAAACTTTATGACAATCAACTAGCCAGTCAAATCTACAGAAATTTATAATATTGTAATAGTGTAAATTACAAAAATAATAATGAAAAGAAAACTTCTTAAAAGTATATAATATTTCATATTTAATAATATTTGCAATAACAAGAATAGTATATACGAAAATAGTGGATACAATAGCAATAAAAATAAACTAAAATTCTTACTTATATTTGTCAATCTATTTATATAATTTATTCATTTACTTTATATAAGTGAATAAATTGTTCACTGAAGAATAAAAAAAAATTACCCATTTGATTTTTTTTTTTCTTGGCCTGAAGTCCTTTCTTATTTAATGGTTTACGTACCTACATTCTTTTACCTGGTTGTATAAAAAGTATTAAGATTTTTAAAAAAATAATTATACTAAAGCAAGCAGTATTTTAATTTAATGACAAAGCATTTTTAAATTTACGTGATTTTTAGTTAGTAAAATTTATATCCACCCCTGAAGGGTGGCAAGCATCCTTGCATCCGCTTAGGTCTAATGTGATTTTGAATTAATTTTTTTTTTCTTTTATCTCTCTTATTTTTACACTTTTACACCGGTCATTTATTCTGTGACAACAAGCAGATGTGATGATGTATGCAAGATAATTGGCATGAGGGAGGTCAGTACCCAGCGGTACTTACTCTTAACGTGATGTTTAATCAGTATTAACGAAGTAGATCTCTCAACCAACTCCTTTTTAGCCTTCTTCAGGTATTCTCTGGCATGCTTCTCGAGCCCATAGTTTGATAGTTTAGTAGCCTATTAACGTTATTGACATACCAGGATGATTGTGTAATGAGTCTTAAAGTTTTTGACTGGAAGGTCTGTGTTTTTTTTAGCTGTTCCGTAAATTTGTGATGCGCATAGGGGTCTTAATAAGTATGAGTATTTAGTCTTTGCGTCATTTTCAATTTAGATCTTTTACATAGAAATGAATATTAAAGTCTTTTGTTAAGGGTTAGGCGTTTCTGTTTCAAATGTGGGCCCTATGTCATTCTGCCGTTAATTGGATCTGAATATTGAACAGTGTTAGTCTGTTTAATAAAAACATTAACTATAACTTTTTTTTTTTTGTTCATTTTACCAAAATTTTCTTTAGGTCGGTGCCTCAACTTATTCTTTAACAAGGATTTATAAAAGTATCATGATAGATAGATAGAATAGATGGAAAATACTTTATTAATAATATTTACAGAATTTTATGTTATTTACAAAAGTGTTCAAAGTAATATTACTGACATTGCTACGGCTGTCTGTCAGGAGCGCTTTTAATTTAATAATGATTTTATATACATTATTGTTTATTTATTTTTAAATATGTAAATATTTATTGATTTATTAACTAATCTATTCACAAACAATACAATCCAATTACCCATTATATAATCAATTATGTCTTATACAACAATATCATAATTTTTACATATCCTATAAAAATATCTCAATTATATCTCAAATAATATATATCCACCCATTATTATACTATTCAATAATATCTAATTATTTTCATTTTTATTTATAACATATATTATCAATCAATAACATCCAGAGAATTATCAGGTTATTAATAATTAAAATTTTTAATAAGAAAGTATCATGATTGTTAAAAAAATAATTAAGTAAAAGCAAGCAGTATAAAATAAAAAATAAAAAACATTGGGAGGAATTTTCACCTGTTAGTTTATTTTATAAGCGTTAAAAAAAATGACATTATTAATTTTTTCTACGCTATTGTAATATAATTATAAAAAATCGTTGGAATAGGCAATTATTCCAATATTTTTTCGGAACGCAACTGAGCCTAGCTCTTCTGGAAGTTTTGTTTTATGTCACATTGGCCTTTTTTTAATTTGTCATTTGCTACTGTCAAAAACAAAAAAAGAAAGAGAAGTAAATGATATAATAATTATATTCCCAACTTTTAACCTATATGTGAAAAAATCAATTATTTTTTTGTTTTCTAGTTTTTCCCTTTTACCGAAACCCTACTAGAGGGAAGTGTTTTTAAATATGTTTACATGCTCCATGCATCTAGGCATATTAGATGTATTTAACATGTTCAGTATCTTATAAAATATTATAAATTTAAAGATAATTTACATTCAATTTTTTAAGATAAATTTTGAATATATATAGTGAATAACATTATAAAAAACAAAACAAGAATTTCCTAATAAATAAAACATAAACACACACACAAAAAAAAATAAAAATAAAAACATCAATGAGTCCGGCTTCATATCGCTAGTCTTCTTAGGATCTTTGAGAAGTTCTAGATCAATTTGTTGAACGGTAAATGTATAGTTTGTTTACATAATAAATATGTCATAAATTAGTCGTGAAATGGTGTTAAGAGAGTACGTAGGTGTAAGGTAAGAGGCACGTGTTAAGTACTCGTATTTGCACCATTCTGTCGATGTATACGCCTGCAATGCAAAAGAAATAAATATAAAAATATCATTGATATGTATAAAAAAATTGGTTAGTAAATAACAGTGATGGGTCTGTACCAAAATTTTTCGATTCTCGATTCCGGCACCTAAAATAAATTAAAAATAAATTGCTATTATATAAAATAATCAATATGAGAGCTAAAGAAAGGCGTACCAAATCTTGATATTATTGACTATTATTTAAGAAGATAAATATCCCAAAGGTTCTGGATTCCATTTATTTCTCGAGGAAGCGCAAATGTTGAAGTGGTCATATCAACCAATGTTTGGTCCATGACTTCTCCAGTTTCTATGATTTTTAGTATAGAAGCTGTACCTACTAAGACTAGAGTTAAATATTTTTTTGACATACAGTTTTTGAGTTATAAGCTTTTAAAAATCAAAAAACTACTGTTATCGGTCCTCACTCAATATATGGGTCATTCTCACAGAAAGGGGCATTTTTGGGTTCACGATTTCAGAAATTTAGAAGTATTCCGATCAAGCTGAAAAAAAATTAGGATGCTCTCTTAACAGCTTTAATTAAAATTCAATGTCCTTCCAAACAACACCGCTTTAATTTATCAAGAAAAAAATAAATAAGAAGGCACATGGACAGGGACATGACTGACTCTCCCGTTTCATGACGCAACCTATGTCATGCCTTTTTCATCATGATCATCTTGGCTGTCTTCTGTAATATAATTATTTTAATCTCTCTGCAGGTGATAGGTTCAAAAAATAAACAGTAATCGAGTTTTCAGAAAATGTATTTATTATCTAAATCATACAAAACATACATAGGTACATCATTTATATAATGAAAAACAAAGAAAAATAATTAATTATTAGTCTCTTATTTTGACCAGAATTGTTTAAAATTGACTTAAAATATTGACTAAATATTTTAAAAATAAAAAAGGGTATCAGAACAAACGTGAAAAAAAAATCAAAGCGTGTCACCTACTGATTGCCGCTTTAAGTTTGTATGAATTTATTTACATTTAATAAGCGGACTTATTATGATTCCGGCACGCAGTAATTTATATGTATTTATTATGAAGTGTAAATGTACTAATAAAACTTCAAATGCAGTTTTTTATTTAGTAAAAATGATAAAAACGTTTAGATACCGTTATGATCCTGTCCTAAATTTTACAGATGAAGACTGTCATGATGGACAGGGCCTTGACGAAACGTAGGTATTTCTAAAATATTTTGTTTTGTTGCAACGTTTTTTCTAAAATATTTATAGAAATAGAAACTGTTCCACGCCGTGAACAAGTACAGAGAAATAAGAAAAAACAGGTTTGAATACTTAAGTTTTTAATGAAGCCAGGAACTTGACGGTGGTTGTTTGGACACTCACGACTTTGCCGATGTTGTTCTTCTCTGAGTGTTCCCACTTTACTCCAAGGACTTGTTGTTGGGTGATGCAATAAGATAATAATGGCGTGAAAATTAAGGCGGGAAAACAAAGCTGGCTAACACACGCGTTTACGGGAAAATTTGAGAAATATAATCGGACAGGGCCTTGACGTCGATGGCATGGACACTCTTATTTTCATTATAATATTGAAATCTATTGGCTCTAACCCACTTTAGACAATCAGTTCTCAATCTCCAGCAATATTATGATCTAGGATTGAATAATCACTTCTGTATTTGCAGAGATAGACCTCCTACCGAAGCTTGAAGTTGGGAATATCGTGCCCGGACAGGACAGGGCCATGACAATTGGTCAAATTTTACAATTTTTCTACAGAAAAAAATATTTGATCGTGAAAAGAAAAATTTCACCTTTAGATAAAGTGATAAACTACAATTTAAAAAACTTTTCAGATCCAAAATCATAAATGGAGAGCCACAAATGTACTGGACACTTCTGCCCCTCTCTATGAGAATGACCCATATTCAAAGTTATGCTATTAAAACAGAGCATAAATTTGCAGAATTATTGTTCATTTGAAAGTTCCTTTAATTTAATAAATCACTCGATATAGTTTCTGTAGATTTCGAAACGTCGAAAAACGGTTTTTGAAATTCCCAAAATACGTACTCTTTGATTTCGCTATAGATGGAGGAATGTTCTGATTTTTCTTTGGATGTT
The DNA here is from genome assembly GCA_003667255.2 of Euschistus heros. Classification (NCBI taxonomy): domain Eukaryota; kingdom Metazoa; phylum Arthropoda; class Insecta; order Hemiptera; family Pentatomidae; genus Euschistus; species Euschistus heros. The sequence continues at coordinate 703,331 of RCWM02000492.1, forward strand.
GATCTTAATAGTATATTAGGGTTTGAAAACCCGTAAGAGCATTTAATGGCATGAAAACTAGTCTATATTCTGGGATTATAAAAATCCTCTAAGATTAACAAAAAAGGAAAATAGAATGATGCTGTTGCCTGACCTTTATTTTTTTAGTGGTTCTGCTTTGGCATTTAAAAATAGTAATCCTATTTCTTCATTTTTCAAGAACATTATGGCATATGGCTTGCAGATGCGATTCTTAATTTTTACCAAAAGAATGTTATAATTCTATACCGAGCAGTGTTGGTCTAGTATATAAAAATTTCTTTGTTGTTATAAGACCTAAAATATATTTTAAAATTACTTATCTAACATTATTTTAAGGTCTTCGTAAGGAAGAAAAATCGATGTATGTATAATAATTACTTAAAAACTGTCTCCAACAATCGATATGCTCCTACGAATCGACTTTAAGTCATTTATTCTCGATAGCGATTCTTTAGAGAATCGGTGGGTTTGCGAGAATCAACATTTGGAACCGACACATCCCTCGTAAAAAAGTATTAGTTTTTAACTATTAAAGCCATAGTCGAAGTTGGAAGATTAATAAGAAAAACAAAAAAACAAAAACAATTCTATTACTTAAAACTACTTTTAAATGACTACGCGTTTTCAAATTATTATGCTAATAACGACACAAATAATACAATTTTAATTTTTGAAATATTTCAAAATTACAGCCTGGAGGTTTAGGATTTATAGCTGACTTTTGCTCGCTAATTCATTTCACCGTACTATGGGATTGTTTATAGTCAAAGATAAAAGACAATATTAATGTTCATGAATACCTTAAATATTAGTTCGAATTATGAGATCTAAAAGCGTTATTTTATTAGCATTTGTCATTATAATGAATCGCAGATAAAGCTATAAAAATGAATTGTGAGTATGAGACAGTTGTATTATTCCTTAATGTAACAAGCAGTAAGGATATGTATTGAAAATAAAACAAGGTCAATTGGGTTTAAACTTAAAAAAGCATTTTATTTATTTGTCGTGTATTTTTTCAGAGATTTTTTTTCGGATATGGCTATGTCTTTTAGCTGGGAGTCTGTATTTTTTAGGTCTAACGATTTTTTCACATTCAAAAAATGTATAATTTTGTTACTCTATGACAGTTCATGTTGATCGGATTAAACATTTTCCGACAGATTCCCAATTAGGAATTTTATGGAAAATATTGTTTGTTATATCAAATGTATCACTAGTACCTACGGTTTAAGAGCTAAATTGGTTTGAATGAAAAATATTGCGTTTTCCTAAATTTTTTATGTGTTGGGACTTTTTTGGCATACTCTAGCTTTGTTAGTATTGCTCGGATCGAAAAGTTGAGCATTGTTGTCTTGCCATAGTTGTTTATAGAAAATATATTGTGTAATATAAAATTTATTGCCAGGACCAACAAATAATTAAAAAAACTCAATTTCTCCCTGATTATGAAAAACATTTGATCAAAGATATCTACCTATAATCTACTGCTTTTCCGAATTCACATTTTAGAATTAAAATGCCAAATAACTTAAGGTGATAATGAATTTAACAATCAATGATTATGGAAGATAAACATAGTTGACAGGATAATAGGAGTTTCAAAAGTAACTTTTTTCATCCAAATCAATATAACTTCTAAACGGATTTTTGATCTGAGAAACACAAACAGAGCCTAGGGTGTGTCAAAAAAGTCTTATTATTATTATATGGGCACTACGGTCCTACAAGGACACGGGCCTCCTCCACAACGGACCACCAATCTCTTCGATCCCGAGCTCTCTTTCTCCATTTCCGAACCCCTATCTGCCTCAGATCCTCCTCCACATCATCCATCCATCTCATTCGGGGACGTCCTCTTCCTCTCCTGCCATCTGGTTTCCCGTATAGCATTTTCTTTGGCACTCTTTGGTCGGTCATTCTTTCTACATGCCCTAACCACTCAAAAAAAGTCTAACACTCAAAAATGTAGAAAACGCGACTTTTTTTATTCAAACCAACATAGCTCCTAAACGGTAGGTCCTAGTGACAAGTAGTATGTATTAAAAAATATTCTACATACAATATCTAACAAGGGAACAGTCGTCAAATTTTCGATCCTAGCAGCTCCAGAGCTAGAATGTGTCAAAAAAGCCCCGACAATGAAACAAATTACTGTGTTACTTTTTTCATTCAAACCAATATTCCTCCTAAATGGTATGTTGTTGGGCCAAATGTTATATTACAAGAAATATTCTCCATTAAATTTCTTATAAAAAAACTATAGACAAATTTTAAATCCAAGCAGCACCAACAGAGCTAGAGCTTATCAAATTGTTACATTTCAAACTGTGAAAAAAACATAACACCAAAAAGTATAGACCCGTCTAAAGAAATATCTAAGATAAAAGTATCTAATAATAATAACACATTAGCAGTTAAAAATTAAATCTACAATTAAATCTCTTCAAGACAGTAGAGATATTTAGTTTTTAATCATCTGAGCCTGAATGTGTTTCAAATTAACTGAACAACCGTTGCAGAATAATTTTAATTGTTTTAAAAATGTTTTATTTGTACAGGTGCTTATAATATTTATTTATTTCATTAGATGACATTAAATCAATTATCAAAATAGAATGGAAATATATATTCACTATCTACAATGAAGTAGGAACGTAAGAGGATACGGCGAAGATGTAAAGACATTTTACGTTTAAGCACTGTTGGGCGTAAGCGATCTGTGAAACCTAAAAAGTAAAAGCAATTGGCTTAAGCGAATTCCATTTGTCACGTAGCAAAACATTCATATATTTTTCAATTATATAATTAATAATAATGCTGAAAGTAAAAACTTATACCAAGTTGATTTTTGAAAAAAAAAATCAAACTTAGATTACTGATCGAAATTAGATTAGTATGTGTCTAATGATACAATTTCATCATTTTTAATGTATTCCATACATTGTCACAAAAATAAATGGTTAAATTGCAGAAAATTTTGGATCTGTTAGCTATTTTAAAAAACTTTCATTTCATCATTTGAAAAGTTTATTTATTTTTTTTCACATTTACCTACACCTGTCGCTCAAACCGCGAATATAACATAAAACTGGATGCAACTGGCATGCCAGGTATGTGGAAGTTCAACACCCATCAGTACCAATTTGCATTTTTTTTTTTTTAGATTTATCTTAAGAGATCACTTAGCCAACTCACATTCACCCCTCTTTGGGTTGACTCAGGCATATAAGCATATATAATATGTAAGGGTGATGTTTAGATTATAAAAGTCAATAAACGGTTTCTTCGATTTTTAAGAAAAGTATCAAGTAGTCCTCACATCAGGGGAAAAAATATTTGAACGCTGGGGAAAATATAGATCAGGGAGGTAAAAAGAAAAAAAAGAAATGTTCATTTTTTTCTTATATTAATATATCTGGTTTTAAAGATGTGTTGATTGAACAATTAGTAGGAGTGGAAAGATCATTGATGGGTCTTTAAATAATCCATTGTTTTTGTATTGATATTTTTTCTTTTAATATATCGGTACGGCCATAATTTATATCGTTTTCTCTACATTATAGAAGTAAAATACAACTATATAGGTATATATATTAAAAAGTAACAAAACCTTATAAAATTGGTTAAAATAAGGAAAAGTTTTTTATGTCTGATGTCTTTAATGCAACGTTCCTATTTTTCTGTAGGCTCCTAGGGAATATTATCTGGAGTAGTGTGAAAAATCACTCACAAGCAATATATTAAGTAGACAAATTTTGGGATAGTTACTTTCCTTAAAATCCATATATCACAATATGTGGTAGGCAAATACTTGGTCTTATGATACTGATATCAGACTGTACCTACTGCCTACTATTAAATTCATAATATACTACTTTTAAATGATTAACATTTGAAATAATTGTGTTCCTATTCAAGTTGTAAAATAAATTAATAAAATAAATTAAGGCATTACCATTGAACTAACCACTACTCGCGCCCAAAATCCATGCCACTATATAAAAGAAAAAGCCATTTATCATTTGTAATCACCAACTACAAAAACTGCTGAACAAATCTGAACCAAAGTTTAAATACATCATCCTCACAGTTTTAGAAAGGTGTAGCAATAATTAAAAACCGACCAATAGTTGTTACAGTGGTACTTAAACAGGGTGAGTATCTCTTAGTGTAAAAAAAAAAATGAGTAAAATTAGATCAAAAATGTTGCAAAATGCCGCAGACCTCACCTTTCTATTCCAATCCAGATATACGATATATCAAAGACTTTTTTGAGGAAACCAGGTTTTTTTCCATAAAAGCTGTAATAACTCCAATTTGTTTAAATATTTTCCTAATTTTGAACACATTTTCGGATCTAGCATTAAATTTTCTATAAGAGCAGAGTATTTGTAACCTTGAATTTTACAAATTTGGGATCTAAAGAACAGCTTGATCTTAATCTTATTTGGGGAAGTCACAATGTCTTAATTACTTCAACGCTCACCGTTTTTCGAAAAAACTATCGACAAAACGTCAAATTTTACAAAAACTTGCAAATTTAATCAGCTTTCGAATGATATGTTAAAAGTAATGATTTTGTTTCGATTTTATGAAGAAATGTATTTTTGAAACCGAAAAAACATGGTGTTTTCATTTGGCATACACATCATTTACTTGTGTAAATAAAACATTATGACAGTCTGAATGGAAATGTACATTTTAAACGTAATAAACTCTTCGTTGGAATAAAAAGCAAATAAAATAAATAAACACCAATAAATAAATAAAAACCAACAATATAAATTGATAGGTAGAAATGCTTTCCCCTGTAATTTTATTTGCTTTTTATTCCAATGAAGAGTTTATTACGTTTAAAATGTACATTTCCATAAAGGGATTGCCATAATGTTTTATTTACACAAGTAAATGATTTGTATGCCAAATGAGAACACCATGTTTTTTCGGTTTCAAAAGTACATTTCTCCATAAAATCGAAAAAAAAATTATTACGTTTAACATATCATTCGAAAGTTTATTAAAGTTGCAAGTTTTTGTAAAATTTGACGTTTTGTCGATAGTTTTTTCGGAAAACGGTGAGCGTTGAAGTAATTAAGACATTGCTACTTCTCCAAATAAGGTGAAGATCAAGCTGTTCTTTAGATCCCAAATTTGTAAAATTCAAGGTTACAGATACTCTGCTATTATAGAAAATTTAATGTTAAATCTGAAAATGTGGTCAAATTTTGGAAAATATTTTTAAAAAATGGAGTTATTACAGATTTTATGTAAAAAAACGTGGTATTTGATTTATCGTATATCTGCAACGGATTGGAATAGAAAGGTGAGGTCTGCGGCATTTTGCTACATTTTTGATCTTGTTTCATTTTTTTTTTTTTTTTTTTTTTTTTACACTAAGAGATACTCACCCTGTATAGAGCTTGAAATTGATAATAAAATTTGCTTATTTTCGATTAAATTGTTATTAAATTCATAAATGTGACATGTGGATCCCAATGAAGTTTGAAAATTGTCTAATATATCGCTTATACTAGTAATAAATATTCCTTAGTTGTCGTTATTTTTTTATATAAACTTCGTTGGTTATGAAAATCGGTAATTCTGAAATAATATATACATCCATTCCTTAAAAATGAACGAAGAAAAAATGAATTAATGTGAAAAAGATTTTTACATAAATAAATGAACATGGAGGATAAAGTTGACTTAAATAATATACAAGTTAGTAGATAGTTGGGCTCAGCAATCAATAAATCACGATCAAGTATTTATTGTGCCATCATTTCAGCTTACATTGCAATCCTTCGTCAGGGATAGAATAATAAAAAAAATATATTTCGAGGAACTGATTCAAAAGATATTCATACCCACTGTATCACATATTCACACTTCATACAAAAGAATTTATGACAAACTTCAAGGAGATTACAACAAACTGATACAAAACACGGTGACTTTGGATATGGCTGAGTTATCCCGAAGAAGGCTGAAGAAGACATCTCCAAAGCATAAACTTATATAAATAATCCTTATTAGTAAAAAAAACAAAACAAAAAAAACAACAAAACAATTCCAAGCAATATTAATAGCGAACTGATTTACTGAGTAGTTTACTTACAAAAGAAAGTAATTTGCTATAAAATTTTAATTGCGTAGATTATCTGAAGAGAGCCTGAAAGCAATGCAATTTTTATGTGATTATTACAATTACTTTCTCTAAAGATTTTATCTACTAAGTGTACTGCTGCTTATTTATATCGTATAAGTTTTAACGTTAATTTTCTTGTATTAATCTTCTATAAAGTTTTCACATTCTCCTCTTACTGCTTTCTTCCATTTTAAGGAGTTATAGATGGTTTATCATAATTTTGTTATAAATTAATACAATTAAATTAATAATTAGGTGATGGGGCTCACCGTTTATTTATGTGTATACGCCTTACACACTGAAAAAACTTATATCTATAATTCATAATTTAAAATAATTTTTGCCATCGCTTTGGTTCTCCTGCGAGTGAACTTTTGCTGTAAAGAGGATTTGAAATATTTTTTAAGGTATCGAAAATTTTTTCTTTTCTATCGGCCAAAAACTCCTTGATTTTTTAAACTTTTAATCCCTCACATATCTTCGTAGTTTTGACTCTGCATTGTAGTGTCTTTTTCAATTTTTCTCATTATACCATTTAGGAATGATTGAAGTTTGTCATTTGTACTTTTCCCAATGAATGAAAATAATGGTGTCCCATTCAGCAAGGTTGGTCGGATTATACATTCATATATAATTAATTTTAAGCGTAAAGCTAAATTTGTAGCAGATAATAAGTAGTTGAGTTTGTAGAATTGCAATATCGCTTTTCTTAAATTATTAAATAAGTGGGCCGAAAACTTAAGGTGTCTGTCAAACTCAATACCCAAGTAAACAATGTTTTTCGAAAGTTTGATGAAAGAATTATTAATTTTGAAATTAGTTTGTAGTTTTATTTTGCCTTTTTGTAAAGAAAATGTGATAACTTTTGTTTTATCCGGGTTAACATCAATGTTTAACTTCATGAGCTCCTCAGCTATTTTCTGATTGTTTTAAGTCCTTGCTTGCGTTTAAGCTGCTACTTGTGATAGCAATAACATCTGCAAACGCCGTGACAGTTGCGTTAAAGTATTGAGCTCCAACTATTTTCGCAGTGTAAATGGAAAAAAGGACCGTAAATAATATCTTATGGAAATGTCTTTAGAAACTTGTACCGCCAATGATCTGTTGCCCAGAAATAATTTTAAGATTGAGTATAATTGTTCCGAGCAATCTAAATCGATAAGCCTTTGGCAAAGTCGCCTATGTGAGACCGTATCAAATGCTTTGGAACAATTTAGTGCTATCATAGCTATGGCCTTATTTTTTTTTTCAAGTTGTTCGAAACTTCTTCCTGTAACCTAACTAATGCATGCCCCGTGCTAAATTGGGGGTTGGAAACCGGTTTGCTCATTTGGAATTATTTTATGCTGAGAAGAAAAATCTCTCAAGTAATTAGGAACTATTTTATCAAAAAAATTTCCCATGTAGTATAATAAACTTACAGGACGATAGTGAGATGCTATTATAAAAGATTATATGATATAATTGACAATGCCAATGCAATCTAGGAGAGTATTTATTCATTGATCCCTTTCATTTATTCAAGGGAAGATGTTATTCAATCCTGCCGATTTAATCTTCCCTCTTATCGCTCCAAGGACTGGAGTTCTTAACGATTTCGGTCCCCTCCGAGTTTACACAGAAACTGGGTGCCTTATCCATCGATGAATAACCAGCTTTGCTAAGTATTTTTCCTTTAACAAAGGTCTCATGCTAAGGACATCGTTTAAATATTGTCGTGTTTAAGGTCAGTATAATTTTGTTCCGAATGGTATAACTAGTTTTCTTTAAATGTTGAATAATTCAGAATATGGAAATTTATAATCGAGAAGAAGGTTAAGGTATGCGATAGTAAATATATAATTTAACATAGTACAAAATTCTTCGCATAAGTATATCGACTTTTAACTTAAATATGTTAAGCTGTTGATTGAAATGTACAACTGAATAAAAAAATAATTAATTAGTTAATTTAAAGATAAAGTTAATAATAACATGTTAATTGTTTGTAAAGTTACTTCCCGTTGCAAGCACTTAAGGATGGGTATGGATACGCGAAATATCAAAATACCAATATTTTTAGTCCGATAACCCGATACTTACGATGTATCGTTTTTAAGATATTATAACAATAAAACATACAACTTAACTCCCCGTGAAAACGCCTATAATTCTCGAAAATTTCCTTGTTTTTACCTTAATCCATACTTGTTTTATACTCATATTAATATTATTTATTAAACGTGAGACATTAAAGATTATACATATCAATGTTTTTTTCTTGTTAATAACAAACAATGGAAATTAATATTTTTTTTTTTTTTCAAATTTCCTTTAGTCCAAGTTTATCATTCGTTTCGTTATTTACAAGGTTGCCAAGACTAGTGGAAGCTATCATTCAAGCTAGAGGGGGTGGTATCTTACTAAATATAAATTAAAAATTAAAAAGTTAAAATTGTAAAAAATGAAAATTTTAAAAAGTAAGTTTTCAAACTTTTTTGTATATAGCAAGAAATATTGTGATTTATTTTAATAAAAATCGTTTATGTCTAGTTTAGGATTGTTTATTATAGACTTCAGAACCTTTCTTTATTATGGAAGAAATACGTTTTTATAAAATGCAAATATTTCAGTGTTGTGATACTTTTGACGGGGAGCTTATATATATATATATATATATGTTTTTAAGAAAGAAACAAATCTTTATAAAATTGGTTTAGATAAAGGTAAGTTTTTAATTTTTAATGTATTTAATGCAACATTTCTATTATAATGAAGGTTGTTAGAAAATATGTTGCTACTATTTCTACTTTAGTGCCAACAGAAGGATTTTTTCCTAGAGCGGAGAAAACCATATTACCAACATGGAATAAATTAAATGGAAAAAAATTGTGAAAGTTACTCTTGTTACAATCCGCTGATGACGATGTGTGGGAATCACATTGTTGATCTCATAATATTGGTATCTAAGCATATGATATTTCTAAAGTAACAAAACTCAAAAAACTGCATTAAACAATGTAAAATTCTTGCAGTCTTGTATGAAATATCCAGATTTTAACTGAATTATCTTTTAATCCCAACCCCAAGTGAGATGTTCTGATGGGATTTGAAGTCAATTCCATACATAGATGACATTTTATAGAAGACATTAAGAAATTATTGGAAGTTCATAAACATTGAACATGATGATAACTCAAAAAAACAACAAATTTTTGAGTTGTCACTTTTTGAATACATGTGCGACATGTACCTACTGTTTAATTCAAAATTACCTACGTATAAATTTTCAATATTTGAAATAATTGTGTTCCTAATCATGTTATAAAATAAATTAAGGTAACATTGAACCAACCACAGCTTCCACGCCAGATACCTTTATATTCCAAGATAGACAACATTAAACCAATGTTGAAGGTAATTTTTTTATCTTCTGATACGCTTTCTAACGTTAGGAAATGGAATTAACGGAATATCAATACTTAAAACACTAATATAGAGAGTTATGAAGTCAGGCACCTAAAGAAAAATCTCAGACATTTGAGTAAGCTGTGTATTGTTGCAACCTAATAAATTTGAGCAGGAATAGGTACTTAAAAATTTTAGAAAAGAGGTACAATAATATAAGAAATATGAAGAATTTATTATTTTGAATAATTACAACTAAAATTAACAAGGAAGGATATACATCTTGTTAGAAGCTTTGTATATTTTTTAATACCACTTATTGCAAGACAGAAAAAATATTTGATGATTATAATATGTTGACAATTATGGACAAACTACTTTATAATAGTTCTGATTACGATACTCAGAGAAATGCGATGCTAATTTGGGCTAATTTGCATTCCTCAATTCGACCTCAGATCTCAGGATTGTGCTTGTAATTGCTAATTCAATAACAAGCTAGGAGCTTGTTCAGGAACAAGATAAAAGCCGTGTATCGATTTTGTGTGCTATGAATGTAGATTGTATAAGAGAACCAAACCTAAGTTCACCTTACAATATCTAATTGCTGATATACAAATATATATATATATATATATATATATATATATATATATATATATATATATATATATATATATATATATATATATATATATATGAATGATAGCTGTTCTGTTGCTTTTAATATTATTGGTGTTAGTGATTGAGGAAATATTTTCGGTGTTATTTATATAATTTTCAACTACCTCAATTGAAGCGCTAATATTACTGCGTAGATCTCTTCTAAGGGTCTTGTAGGTTAAGACATCTTGCAATGTAGTCAGAACAAACTGTAAGTCGCTGAGATGACTTGGCATATTGAAGGGATTCTTCGTTTCTTGGTGAGATATGTTGTTTTAAACCCTTCAAAGCTATAATTTTGAATTTTCAATTAAATTATAATATAACCTTTTTTATTTTTGACACTTTTATTTTTGAATGTAGTATGCCTGTAACGGCATGGAACATGTAAAAAAACATTAATAAACGGTCCTTTTATGGGGTTACCATAAGAGGAAAAAAAAAAAAAAAAAAAAAAATATATATATATATATATATATATATATATATATATATATAGAGAGAGAGAGAGAGAGAGAGAGAGTGAGTGGGGGAGAGAGAGTGAAAGGGGGAAAAGGTTAACTGAAACAATTATAACAAGTTTCTTAAATGAGCGAATGCAAAAAAATGATTAATTAATTCTTTCATTACACAAACGACGATTTACAGAAAGCTTTCAAAATAGCACTAGTTTATATTTAGCATGTTTTATTTATACCATTTCCTGATTTGTATAGCAAATTAAAACATCATGTTTTTCTAGATTAAAAAGTGAATTTCCCCATAACATCAACAAGCAATCATTAATTTGATCATACCATTAAAAAGCTGGTTAAATATTCAAGTTTTTGTGATAGTTGCAGTTTTGTGGATTGTTATTTGGAAAACCGTTGAGCGTTGAAGTAATATAAGAAATTGTAACTTTTCCAAATAAGCTGAAGATAAATCTGATCTTTAGGTCCCAAATTTGCAAAGTTCAAGGTTATATGTGTTCTGGTCTTGTAGGAAATTTAATGCCAAATCTGTAAATGTGGCCAACGTTCGAAAAGTCGTTGAGCCAAATGGAGTTATTAAATCTTTTATGGCTAAAAAACGTAGGTTACCCAAAAAAATCTTCGATTTTTTATATATCTGCAACGGATTATAGAAAGGTGCGGTCAGCGGCATTTGTCAAAATTTTTGGTCTAGTTTAACTACTTTTATTTTTTACACTAAGAGGGCATCCTTTGACGTATAAAATAGTAATATTTCATGGCGATATTTACTGAATTATAAACATACATAAACTGAATGCAAATAACAAGCGCAGTTGAAGCTGGTGTTTAGGTTACTGTTTAATTTTAGACAGGGTGTTTGTTGGATTCATCTATCTAGTCGCATACCGATTAGAGTGAACCGTGATGCAAATTCTAAAAATATCACTTTAAATATTATATTAATGTGTTATTATAAATATTCATGTAGGTTTTAAACAATAGCTGTTTTATAAAAAATGATGATCTAAAGGTATATATGCATTCTAATTTATTATTTTTAAATCTATTCAAAAAGAATATCAATGATCCTTATTATTTCGCAAATAAAACTATTTGTCTCAGGTATAATGTCACAAATTTGACAGACGATGTAACATTCTTCAACTCTTAATCTGTATCAAGCTCTCAAACTAATTCGTTCAAACCTCATTTTTTTTTTAATATGTGTTTAATGATATTTAGAACTGGATACAATATACAGGGTGAGTACCTGTTAGTGAAAAAAAAAATTGGGTGAGACTAGATAAATATGTAGAAAAATGCCGCATACCTCACTTTTCTATTCCAATCCGTTGCAGATATATGATATATCAAAAACGTTTTTACCAAAAAAAGCTGTCATATCTCAGTTTTTCAAAATTTGACCACATTTTCGAATTTCGAATTAAATTTTCTATAAGAGGAGAGTACATATAACCTTGAATTATACAAACTTGTTACCTAAAGAACAGCTTGAACATCACCTTATTTAGGGAAGTTACGATGTCTTATATTACTTCAACGCTCACCGTTTTTAAAAAAAAACTATCCACAAAACGTCAAATCTTTTAAAAACTTGCAAATTTAATCAGCTTTCGAATGATATGTTAAAAGTAATGGTTATATTTCAATTTCATGGAAAAATTAACTTTTAAAACTGAAAAAACGTGGTGTTCTCATTTGGCATAAAAATCAGATACTTGTGTAAATAAAACATTATGACAAGCTCTTAATGGAAATGTGCTTTTTAAACATAATAAACTCTTCATTGGAATAAAAAGCAAAGAAAAAAATTATTGTTAATTAGAAAATAAAGGAAAACTGCCAATAAAGCGACACCAGATCAGAGGATCTTAAGTTATTAAATTTATATTTATTACTATAATTTAGGCAGATGAGTCTGTTTTTACAGGAGAAGGCATTTCTACCGTTCCATGTAGGGTATCATTGGTTTATTCATCTTTGTATTGCTGTCGAATAGTGTTGAAAAATCATAGCTTGCCCAACAGATTGAATGATGAGATTTACTATGATTTGTTACAAAATATCCTACCACAACTTCATCACGATATTCCATCTGAAGTTCGGCAAAATATGGTTTTCCAACGCTAAGGTGCTCCTCCACATTATTCAAAAATACAAAATTCAAAAATACAAATTTCAACCAATGATATACATTAAATGGTAGAAATGCCTTCCCCTGTAAAAACAGACTCATCGGCCCATAACAATCACCTCAAAAAGTAGTATTTTTCAACATAAGATCCTCTGATCAGGTGTCGCTTTATTAGCAGGTTTCTTTGGTTTTCTGTTAAACAATAATTTTTTTCTTTGCTTTTTATTCCAATGAAGAGTTTATTATGTTTGAAAAGCACATTTCCATCAAGGGATTGTCATAATGTTTTATTTACACAAGTAACTGATTTGTATGCCAAATGAGAACACTATGCTTTTTCGATTTCAAAAGTAAATTTCTCCATGAAATCGAAACCAAATCATTACGTTTAACAAATCATTCAAAAGTTTATTAAATTTTCAAGTTTTAGTGAGATTTGCAGTTCTGTGAATTGGTTGTCACTTTATGTCCAGCTGTCCTTTTTTTTTTATTAAATTATAATTTTTGTCTTTACTTTTTATCCAATGAAGAGTTTATAATGTTAAAATTACATATTTTCATTAAGCGATTATCATAACTATTCTGGTTTTAAAATTAAATTTCTCCATGAAATCGATATGGAATCATTAATTTCATCGTACCATATAAATGTGTGTTAAATTTGTAAGTTTTTGTGAAATTTGCAGTTTAATGGATAGTTTTTTCGAAAAACGGTGAGCGTTGAAGTGATATAAGACATTGTGACTTTCCCAAATAAGGTGAAGATCAAGCTGTTCTTTCGATACCAAGCTTGTAAAATTCAAGGTTACAGGTACTCAGCTATTAAAGAAAATTTAATGCTAAATCCGAAAATGTGGTCAAAATTTGAAAAATATTTAAACCAAGTGGAGATATTACAGCTTTTATGGAAAAAACGTGGTTTCCTCAAAAAAGTCTTTGATTTATCGTACATCTGCAACGGATTGGAATAGAAAGGAGAGGTCTGCGGCATTTTGCTACATTTTTGATCTAGTTTTTTTTTTTTTTTTTTTTTTTTTTTTTTTTTTTTTTTTTTTTTTTTTTTTTTTTTTTTTTTTTTTTTTTTTTTTTTTTTTTTTTTTTTTTTTTATTTACACTAAGAGGTACTCACCCTATATACGCCAAATTAACGTGTGAAATTGTAAATGATTACATGTTATTGTTAATAGCATTTGAATAAGAACTACATTAGAAGGACCTTAGGTCATGTTCTTTTCAAACGCCTCGGAGGGCTATTGGGAATAGAGCAGGATGTAATTTGGGCGCTACAGTCCTTGTGGGATCTGGGCCTCTGCCACCATGCTTCTCCATTCCTCTCGATCCTTCGCCAGGTTCCTCCAGTTCCGTATCTCCAGCCTCCGCGAATCTTCCTCCAGGTCATCAATCCATCTGCGCCTGGGTCTGCCCATCTTCCTTTTTCCTCCTGGTGTACCATTAAACATGTTCTTTGGCAGCCTGTTGGGCTCCATTTTTTCGACGTGTCCCAACCATCTATACCCTGCCTTTCTTAATAGCACAGAGTATATCAGGCTCACCATACGATTGTATAATCTTGGCGTTGCTTCTTATCCGCCTTCTTATCTGTGCTCCTCTCTCACAGCACCAAAAATCCTTCTTAATATTCTTCTCTTCCAGAATAATTAATTTCTACCATAAAGTTAATTAATAAAAGTTTAATTTTGTATTATACCGCAAAAGTAGTTTTATTTTCATTTTGTTTGTATTATTATATAAGTTGTATATTATTATTTTTATTACTCTGGCTTGGATTATAATTTATTATTATTTGTACTTGTATTGTTTATTTTGTTGTGTAGGTTGGTTTTTATAAAGTTTTCCCTACTCTTTTATCTCGTTTGCATTTTACGTTAGCTAATAAATTCATCCTTATTGCTTATTGTTTTATGTTAGATGGATGTGCATCCAGACATGTGCCTATGTTATTATTAGCCTAGTTCGGCTTTATGTAATTTATTTTCAATAAAGATTAAAAATAAATGAATAGAATTGCAATCATTCAGAAATTTGTTTAAAGTCAATCAGATCAGTTTATTCGTATTTTATTCAAATGATTCTCACCGTATCATATTGGATGCAACAGTGAAATTGTTCTCGGTCCGATTTTCAGGAACTAGCGCCCTGGAATTGCTTTCCATTAGAATATTCATTAGAATGGTGAATCGAACTGCAGCAGCGCTCCGCCCTGCCCCTGGTCGCGAGGTTAATGCCGACTCGGTCATTTTGCACAATGGTTCTCATTATTCTTTAGAAGCACTTCTTATAAATAATTCATTACGTTTACGAAATCCCACAAAATATAAAGGTTTAATTCTGAGGAGGGAGGAGGGTTGGGACGGGGTGAGTGAAACTGGTGTCAAGGCTACCGAGTCCATTTTGTTTATCGAAGCTAATGGAAAGAAAATTTATTTCGACTATTTAGTCAATGCTATTTTATAGTTGTTATAAACTTCATATATATAAGATAAGTTAGATAGATGTACGAGAGAGCTAACTTTGGTAATATTTTTTTTTTTTAATTAAAACTTTTATTAGAGTAATTATTACAATCTGTGGGGCAATAAATAATATAGATGCCTTAATTAAAGAAATATAAAATCCTCCGTATACCAGCACATAGTACATCTATGTTGAAGTTCGAGGGATTTAACAAAATGTTGGCGAAAAATTCAGTCTCATAAAAAGTTATTTTAACAAAACTTCAAAGCCGTATTATTTTCTTCAATCCAGAAAAGGGCAACTTCAAGGAAATAATAGAAAAATCAGTCCCACAAACCTTATTTGGGTATTTAAAAGTAACGAAAATAATAGTTAAAAAAAAAAAAACACATCGAAATTTAGAGTTTTTTACACTTTTGCCCCACTGTGTGGCGTTGGTTTAAAAAAATTCTTTTTTTTTTTTTTTTGATTAAAACTCTTATTGAGTAATTATTACAATATGCCACAAATGTGGGCAATAAGTAATTTGCATTGCTTTATGATAATATTCACGCATTGTGTGCAAGAAAAAATAAAAAAAAATGAAAAAGAAGAAAGAAAAAAAGAGAAAGGTAAAAAAGTATGCCATGTATAAATAATTTTCATATAACTAGAATATATGTTTAAAAGATATATATATAAAATAAAATGAAAAAAAATAGATAATAATAATGGTAATAAATAAAATAAAATAAAATTAAAAGTTAAGAATAAAATCATAATTTATTTACAATATACACTCATCCTAGGGACAAGCCAGGCACAGATTTGAACTTTAATTATATTAATATAATAGGATTATAAGCATTTTTCAAGCACATGAGTTGCGTCTTAAAGGATCATATGATTTCTTTTCTGATTCGGCCTTGACACTTGAGTCCAGGTCAGTATTAATCTAAAAAGGTATGCCAGACAGGCGAAGTTGCCTGACACATTATTTTATGTTCTAAAATAAATTGATTAAGCACACATAATCATTATCTAGACTTCTCCATGTCATATATCATATCAAGGCGGTAGAGCTTGAGGTCTGCATAGTCAACTTAATGTAATTATGAAAGAAATAATAGAGTAAAAATGTTGATTGAATGAGTGACATGTAAATGATTAATTAACTTTACTAATTTTATAGGACTTGTGTTAACAAGTCTTGAAGCCAATAAAAAATAAAACAAAAATACCCCACTGATGTAAAATGGAGAGGAATATATATATATATATATATATATATATATATATATATATATATATATATATATATATATATATATATATATATATATATATTGAAGCAATGGTTGAAAATTGAAAATCTAGTAAGAAATGTACATCATTACTAAACCTGATTCCTCAGATTGTATCAAAACAGAACTTAACCTGAAATTATCTTAATAAAATACACCAGAGATGCTATGCTGTTAAGATGGCTTAGTCACTGTAAAGCCATAGTCTCAGTCTGATGAGATGTCATCAAAGGATGACCGTGCCGACTGTGCCACCTATTACTCAAGGTAGAGTGCTTGCAGGAAGAGAACAAATTCCTTCGTATCCTTCGGCATATTTATACAGGGTAACTTCCTCCCACTCTGAATGGTCTAACTATTAATATTTCATGTTAGGCTAGTTGCAGTCAAAAAATAAAACAAGAATTAAATTTAAGTTTAATTTTGCTGAATACCTGATAATAAAATAAAGCATTCATAAAACACCCGTGAATCCGTCGCAGATTACCACTGCTGTAGCTGCTAACAGCTTTCTCCATCACTCGACCAATTCGACGTGACCTGTCAGAAAGAAGAAGGGAGAAAATCATTTGTTTTCCAAGCAGTTCTTGATACAGATACAATAGACATCACGAACATCGTTACTCTCCAACTGCTCTGTCAATAGGTGACAGATTTCAGGAGAAGAAGTCATTCGACTTTCCATTCTATAAATACAATATGGAATGATAAAAGACAATTCATCTTTCTTGTATTCAGCTTTTTTTAACATGCTTTCCAGTTTGTCGTTCAAGTTTGTAATTCTATCATTTAGGTCCATAAAGTTTATTACTTTTTGACAAATAACAAAACGCTAAAAGAAAAATACAAATATTCTTTTATTTTATGTAGTTTAATTTTGAAAGTCACCACAGTTTAAAGGAAGGAATAGTTGCCGTTATAAGGTACAGGTTTTTTGTGCCTTGAAACAAAAAGCTTATTTCGTATTTTTCAGCTCATACTCAATGTGCTCAAAATAGTGGTAATTTGATGCTATAAAAATATTGGTTCGTATTACCTCGACGACCCAACGGAAGAAAAAAAAATCATATTAACTTAATTGGGGGTTCCACACCAAAAATCAAAAAAGTGTTGCATGGTACAACAGTCTTCTCTAATAGAAATGTCTATGGTTTGCATTATAAATCCGATGTTATTATAAGAAAACAAAATTTTATACAAAAGACAGCAATAGAAACAAAACAAGACAAGCGATGACAGAAAACCAATAGATGGGATGAGGCGTCGTTCCTCCAAGTGCCGTTCATCTTGATCCAGTAACTCGATACCCAACTTGATCGATCATTGCCCAACTGATGCCATTCAAAATAAATTTCTCAGCGACTTCTTTAGCACCAGGGCAAATTGTCTCGTTAATATTGCGATATGCGACGGTATAGATATTTAATTCAGTTCGTTAATAATTTTATTTGTGTAAAAAACGTTTGCAAGTATTAAAACTATAAAACTTATCTAATCTGGTAGTTTCATATTATATTCCTAATATTAAAGAAAAAGTTGTGATAAAAAAGCAAAACGAAAAAACTCAATTTCTACCTGACTGGGAAAAACAATAGATCACGAATAAGTCTGTCTATAATCTATATTTATATTTTAGAATTAAAAGGATCAAATTACTTCAATTATTATTTAAATTAAATTAACAATCGATCTTTATTCGAAACAAGCTATGTCGAGAGAAAACAGCTGTTTCAAATGAGTCTTCTTTTTTATTCAAACCAACATAGTTCTTAAGCGGTAGGTCCTGGCGACAAATGTTATATAACAAAAATTACTCTCCATTAAATATTAAAACTGTCAACAAATTGTTGATAAGAACAGCACCAACTAAGCTAAAGCGTGTCCAAATCTCACATTTGAATGAAAAAAAAAGTTACAGCAATACAATATAGAACCCCAGTCAAAAAACATATAAATGTTATACATATATATTTTTTGATATTTTATTCCAATTTTTATTTATTAAGTAGTTACATTTTGAGGTAGAGTGTATGAATTTATTTATTTTTTTCTTGACTGTGTCTTTGACACTAAAAAACTTATGACGTAGGAGCAATTAATTTATAAAATTCACCCCAGTTTTGCTACCGTATTGTAACGCTAGACACTGATAGTTTAAGGAGGTGATTTCAAAAGCTCATTTAAGGCTGAATATGTCTTTCTCTGGTGGAGATTATTGCTTATCTCTTAAATAAAGCAACGTGTGTTTCAGTATATTTGAATGCTCATCCCAGGGATCTCTATACCACGGCTGTTCCTCCACTTATGGAGGGACAAAGAGGCCTAACGAGATCCCAGCGATGCTCTCTCAGCTCCTTAGGAGGGTTATCTGGAATTGCAAAGCAAGTTGGGAGTCAAGTGGATTGTGACATGAGGAGGAGTATTGAGGATTTTCCAAAGGACTTGGATTGTAAGCATTAGATAATAGAAGGATTGAAAGATTCAGCGGACTCATCTATTATGATTGTATTTAGAGATATTTCAATCAATTCTTTATCAATGAGATGGATAATATCATCTCTTTACCCGTTCTAAAGAGTAGAGGAAGGCCTGTTTCTCTTTTACAACCCATACTATCGAGGAAGAAACTCTGAAAGGTGAGATGCTAATTGTGGGGGGGGGGGGGGGGGGGCAGGATCTCGAGCACAATGAAGAGCTAGGAGGTCTCATTGATCAGGGAGCTGGCGCCCTCTCCAAGCCCCGCCTAGTTCGCTCCACCGCCCGCTCCCCTCTCATTGCCTCGGCCCATGATATTAATTATATCTGTTGTATTTTAATTATACGTATTTATATAATAATACTAATAATAATAAAACTATTCAACTAAATTATATCAAATCACCAAAAAAAAAAAAAAAAAAAAAAAAAATTAAAACAGAGAAAAAAAAATCTTTAAAATATCGAAACATTATTACTGGTATTTATATAATATTGCTAATATATATATTTTTTTTCAATAAATTCAATGAAAATGTTAGGGATAGAAAGGAGAATACTAAGAATATGAGGCCCAAAGAAGACACACGAAGGCTAAAGTTCGAGATCGAATAAGGAAATATACAAAGAAATAAATGATTTGGAAAGAGACATAAGAATAAGAAGATTAAGGTTCTATGGGCATATGGTGAGGTTGCACTCAAAGAGTTTAATAGAGAAATCTTCTATAAAATGAGAGAATACAAGAGTGCTAGGAGGTATAACAAACAGATGAAGGAAGAAACTGTAGGGATGACTACAGGAAAATACTAAAAGAAATTAAGGTCTTGTGGGAAAGAGAGATGCATGAAAAGGAATAGCGTGGACCGAGGAAAGACGGAAGGAGCAATCGGAAAGAATGAGGAAAAGGTGGAAAATAATAATATTCGCGTCTCTAAGGCCGCTCCGTAAAAAAAAAAAAAAAAAAAAAAAAAAAAAAAATCAATAAAAAAATAAAATCAATGAAATTAAAAAAAATTAGATAATGCAAAAGATAATAATAATAAAAAAATAAATAAACGACATATTATTGAGTTAGAAAACTATTTTAGGTTCAATATGACGAAAAATTAAGAGTGTAAATCATATCATTTTTAAAACTTTATTAAAAAAAAATCTTGAGCAACTTTTCATAGCTAAGCCATACTTAAGGCCCTGGATTTTTAGAATAATAATAATTTATAACAAAAGAGGAGACGAGGTAGCTAGCTCAGTGGGTAAGGCGCTTGACCATGCATGACCCGAGTTCGAGTCTGACTGAAGGCAGAAAATTTATATTCTGTTATCTCGGTTGTGGATCGGATTCGAGGTCGGGATACCTTCCTGGGGCACATCCAGCCTCTAAAAAAGTGGATCCCCTTAATTGGGAAAAAAAACTGGCGGTTGATCGTGAATTCTAGCTAAATCACCTCCTTTCACAACCGTTCGCTCAGAAACAATACAACCTACTTAACACCTTCACTGCGGCATCGGTCCTCGGGGACCGATACAAATTGAAATAATAAAAATTAGGTTATAGTCTGATTGAAATATTACAGGCAGAATTAAATAGAATTAATGTATCGGTCGCCGAGGACCAATACCGCACCAGAGGTAAGTACTATCGGTCCCCGGGGACCGATAACGCACTGTAAAAGAAACCACTTTTTTCATTACCGCAGTGAAGGTGTTAAGTACAGAACCCGAGGCCCCTCATAGGTTGTAAAAGGTACAGTTTTTTTTTTTGTTTTTTTTAAACAAAATATTTTTAAAGATTTTCAAAAACTATGTTTTAAATTATATATCCATTATTAATTTACTAAAATAAATTTTCTTCTAAAAAAAATATGTATGTCTATTAAAGAACGGTGGTTAATAAATTATGAAACCTCTTTATTACAAACAGTTAACTGAAATTATTTAATAAATATAAAGCATTGTTTTTTTAAATATAATTATACATATTTGTTGTTATAAAGGATTACTGTTTTAGAATTACAGAGCTTGAAAATTTTTTTTTGTCATGAAACGCACATATTTCTTATAAATTTTCCAAAGGGATATGATATACCCTCTATTTTTTTATCCTTTTATAATAAACTCCCCGTCAAAAGTATAGCAACAATTTGAAATATTTGAATTTTATTAAAACGTCTTTTTTTTCATAATAAAGAAAGTTTTTAAAGTCTACAATAAACATTCTTCAACTAGAAATAAACGATTTTTAATAAAATAAATTACAATATTTCTTCCTATAAACAAAACAGTTAAAAAACTTACTGTTTAAAATTTTCATTTTTTACAATTTTAACTTTTAAATTTTTAAGTTATTTTTAATAAGACATATTGCCCTCTCTGACTTGAATGACTGCTTCCCTAAGCCTTGGCATACTTGTAAATAACAAAACGAATGATAAACATGGACTGAAGGAAAATTTGAAAAAAATAATCTAAAATTCCATCGTTTGTTATTAACAGGGAAAAATATTGATGTGTCTAATCCTTAATGTCTCACGTTTAATAAATAATATTAATATGGATATGAACAAAGTATGGATTAAGGTAAGAACAAGGAAAATCTCGAGAATGATGGGTGTTGCAATACTTTTGACGGGGAGTTTATTTGTATTAATGAAATATCAAAATATCTTTCTTTTAATGAATCAGAAGGTAAATTTTAATACTCTTGTAACAAAGGCCAAGCATCAATTAAAGGGGATTATTTAAATATAATGAACTTCAATGTCATACTGCTTTTTCTTTTATACACTTGTCGTATATTCCCAAATTAAAACAGCAATTGTACAAGGGCCTTATTCTGTTCATGAATCAAGTGATTGATTTCAAGAAACTACTTGTGAAATATTTATCTACGGTTAAAATTTTCCGGACTCTGCTTGTAATTCACGTATTCTTTAAAATAGGTCTTGGTTTCGCTGGACATAAAAGTATGTGTCAGAGATTGGAGGACCGGAGGATAAGGTATGTACGAGAGTGCAATGGTTTCAGTTTGAAAAGAAGACCATAGCACAGACCCTATCAAGTGCTTGAGTGACACCCAAAAAAGCCCCAGGGGCGTATTGTTTCTCTTATACCGTAGCAGATATGAAGTCAGCCCCTCTTGATTTTTCGTTTTCGTTGGGAAAAATGTAAAAAAAATCTAAAAATTTGCAATAAATATTTTATTTAGAATATAAACTATAAAATAATCTAAATGAAAAAAAAAAATAATATACAGGCATAATTACGGCATTAATTTTGTGGAACAAATATAATATAGTATATTAGAGGCGTAATATTCCAAAAAAAGTCATGTACCATTTCGCGATTTTTTAAAATAGTTTTTCTACTAGATTATCTTTAAGTGGAAGGTTTTCTTCCGAAAGTAGTCGAATCGATTTAAACGGCCATACAAAGACCTCTTCCTAATCCTTTCAGATATTTACTTTTATCACCCAGCTGTGAAAAACTAAAAAAAAAATGTACTTGGCTGAATTAGGAACGCTACGCGTTATTTTTGATAAATTTGTTTCTCTGTCTAAGAATATATAGGCATTTTTTTTTTTTTTAATGAAAATAAGTGCGCTGCCTGAGCGTTAAGTTGTGCTGTGGTTTGCTGTCAGAAGGAGTCTGTGTGATTCATTAATACTGCTGTATCATCATTGTTTGTTGCTGTTAATATATCGGTGACATAAGGTGTTTTTAAATATTGTATAATAGCGGAGTGAGTATTTACTCCTGTAGTACTCCAATTTTCCCTGAGTAAATAAAATAGACATTTGAGCCTTGCTGGAAAGAGTTAAGATTGAAAAATAAGAGAATAAATTAAAGGAAGATTTTCTTAAGTTTTATGAAAATCCCTTTTGAAAGGTATATGAAGCACAACATCCAGTAGCTTATACTCATCCAATTGGCGCAACTGGTATGAAAATAATTACGCGGTGTGCTTTACAAACTGTTTAAATCCAAATTATGCCGGCAGGACTTGTTTCTTTTTCTGTCGGAGTGCCATGTCCGTTTGTAAAATAATTTTCCTGAAACTTGAAAACTAGATGAAGAAAACTAATGAAAAATATAAATCAGTATTTGTGTCTGTCTTAGAAATCATGGTAATATTTCTATTCAAGTAGGAATTTAGTACTGGGTATTGCATAATAATTTGCAGTGAGGAAGACTAAAATTTTTCAGAGTATTCACTAGAGAAGCTCAGTGGTGATCAAGGCAAACCTTGCAGTATTTCTTTGTATTAGCTTTCTGATTCTTTTCAAATGTCAGAAGAAGTAAAAGATGATGTAGGTAGTGTGCGTTGTTGGGGTGAAAATGGAAAAAAAAACTGGAAAGTATTTCTTCTAAATTCTCTTCTTTTGATGTTTCCAGTATTTTTTAAACAGAAGTAGCCATCCGTGAAGTTCAGAAAAAAACTGTATCAAATAGTAGTCACTTGAGAGACGTAAGGTCAAACATGACCACTACTAGGAAAGGATGTAGTATTAAATTATTAAAATGACATAGTCAAATGAATATAATTCTATTTTTCGTTGTTATTAGAAGGAACGATTGGAACACCAAACAAAATGATAATAACTCATATATCGAATTTTTATAAACCGGGTATGGTCTATTCAATATTTGATTAAAATCAGATATTCCAACATAATTGAGCCAGTATGGAAGCCTGAAAAGCTACACAACTCAGAAACTGAAAATTAAGTAAGCAATTTCATAATAAGTCCTTAATAATCTTAACTTTTAAAAACGATCTTACTAAAAAAAAGAAGGTATTTCAGGACACTATCTGAGGAAAATATCATCAATGGCTACTGGATGGGGATCGGAGAGAGGGTTTCCTAAGAAAATGAATGTTATTGTTGTTCGATATCACAAATAAATGGATTAGACCCTTATCATTGTGAAAATTGTATTAGCCTGGCCATAACTGGTCAGGTGACCATAACTAGTGATTTACACTAGTGCTGTCCTATAAGGATTGAAATCAACAAATATTTTAGTGAAACGTTAAAAAAACGTAATGACGTTTAGACGCTTTCATATAATGAGCGGCGGTGTTACAAGGTCTAAAACTTGGATTTTTTTTTACACTAGTATTAAATTAAATTATATAAAAATCAGAAATACCCGACCTCTAGCATGATAAAATGTACAATTTCACTAGTCTAATAATGGGTTAAAACCAATAATACCTCAAGGAATCGATTCAGGAATAGAAAAAGTTTTAGTTTTTTTTTCTTCACATGTTTAATTGCAAAGCGTGTCTGTGCTACAAACATTGTAGTAACTAAATAAACTAATTGATATTAAACAAAGGCTAATAAAAGTAAGTTAATGAAAATTTAGATTTTTAAAATATATATTTATGAATAAAAACTTTTACATAATGTACTCATCTTCATTATAAGAAGATCGATCACATCTGAGGCGCTTCACTGACCTAGGATAGGGTGCGGGCCTTTTGCTCCCTCTGGTACAGCGGATTCCTCTATCCAGGCACCGTTCTGAGCCTCCTCCAGATCTATCTAGCAAGCAATAATAATATAAAATTCATAGAAAAAGAACCACAACTAGTATTATTATTTTAAACATTAGGAAAAATGTAATCATGATTAATCTCTGTGATTAAAATAGTTGTTAAAATAATTGATAACTATAATTCTGCTAATATATTTTTTAGAGATTTCAATGAAATTTGATAACATTTTAAAAGGTATACAACAGGTAAAACATATTCTTTCAATTATTAGAGGGATGGGAGTGGGGTTAAATATGTATTCAAGAACGACTCAGCTGTGTATTCTGTATTTCCATAAAACGACCGAGACAATTGTCAGCATTGTTGAGTTCTTGGAATCATTTCTTTGATATGACTTATAAGGCTTTTTCTATATCTTCGAAAATTTCAATATACCATCTATATAATTTACAAACAAGTATGCTAATTGTTTCTACTTAAAATATTAAATAGAATTCTTAAACTCAAGTCAAAATTAACTGAATAACCTGGGGCCCACATTTAAAACAAAAACAAAAAGATTAAAACTTTTGTACCTAATACTTCATAAACGGTCGACATTAAAACCATATAGACATACACCACATAAATGTACAGGACTGCAAAAAATACACTCCTTGAAATATTCCAATCAAAAATACTCCGACTAATCACGAAATAAGGTGATAATAATAACCTTTATAAACGATTTCACTACACACTTCATGAACATAATAACATACTCATCAATGACAAGGCCTCGACTCACATACATTGAAATACTATCAGTAGACTTAAAAGAAGCTGGATGAGAGAATTTCTCTGATAAATCTTTCTTTCTTTTTTAATCCGTGCCAGAAAGAGGTGCTGTTGAGTGCTATACTCCCACACGCCTATAAGACCAGTATTATTAAAACAATAGCAAATTCACTTATTTTTACTCCATTAAAAAGTGTTAACCCTTCAGTAGTCCCAACCGATCTGACAGATCACCCAAGGTATTATTTGCGCAGGATTCCGAGTAGGATTTTTATAATGAGATAAGCGACCTTTCAACTAACATTCCTCGAATGCTTTAGTGACGTCAAATCCTCAATAATCTCTATAGATTTTTAGTTATTTAGTTTCTATTCCGCTATTAACAGGACAAGATCTATTAGGCTCATTGCGACTACTGAAGCGACAGATTTTATTCTATCATTATTACATCATGAATCGTAAGCGTACCTTCGATTTATTAAACCCAGACGATATTGAAATGATTCGTAAAATCATTCTATGTAATACGGAGAATAATAGTCATGTAGAAAATTGTTATGAAAGTGAGATAGATTCTGAAAGTAACACAGACGTTGAAGAAAGAATTGAGCATTCAGATACTGAACACAAAGATACTGTATATAGTGATGAGGAATGCATTACCAAAAATTCATTTATAGGTAAGAGTTTGTTTATGTTTCATATATTATAGAAAAGAAGATGCTCCTCTTGAAGCAAGCCGTGAAGGACGCGGCTCTATAAGACGGCGGCGCACAGTGGTCCAGGACGCGAAAAAACTCCGATTTCTCGAGGTTCAAAATACAACTATTAAGTATTATATTTGAAAACAAGAATAATAAACGCAATTATTTCGATGAGTTAAATAGTCGAGATCTGGTTATTCGTTTACACAAGGACGTTGAAAGTATACTTTGGCAATGAAACAATGGCTGTGAAATTTGACTCGTAATTTTTTAACATTAATAGAATTCCTTTGAAATTCGTTTACAAATCCATATTAAATTCATGTTATAATTCATATTAGTATGAATTCATATTATATTTCATATACTCTGTACATTTGCATTCCTGGAAGTATTCGTATTTTCAAAATCCAACTTAAAATAATTATGCTATAATGTTTTACCAAAGTTTAGCTTATTTGCGCCGCTGTGCGCCGTCTTCTGTTAATGATAAATCAATTCAGTATGCATCACTGTACACAATGAAACCGTTTTCAAGTGCGGCATTCTGCGGCTCTGACCTACAAATCATTAAGATTGGGAATAAACGTATAACCTACGTATTATATTGCCATTTACAAGCAAAACTTCAATATCCCTTACACTAGACATCATCAGTCTGACCTCAACGACAAGCAAGGAGATGAAAGCCATACATTTCCTCAGACGTCCACGTGAACGTTTGGCACTTCCATCAGCGCTGCTGTACTTTCCTCGATGCTCACTTGAATGTGTGGAAATATCCAAAATATTAAAATTAAAGTTGTAAGGTTGACTGATAAAAAAGCTTAAAAAATTGAGATGGTTAAAAAAGATAATATCCCAAAACACAACATAGATCCTGACAAATTTGGAGATTACTGCGATGATACTGCCCAACTTTATGTCAAGTTGTATAATTGGTATTACATGCCAAATAAAGTTCATAAAATTCTGTGCCACGGAAAAACCAATATTGCTTCAGCGGTTTTGCCTATTGGAATACTGACGGAGGAGGCGCACAATAAAGATTATAGGCGATATCGTTTAGAACATTCAAGAAAATGCTTCAGAGTTGCTATAAACGAAGTTTACCATATGCTGATAGTTTCTTCCGATCCGTACATAAATATGTTTCGAACGGAATATGTTTTAACACAATTTTTAAAATGTATTTTAATCAAATAAACTGCTTATATTCTAGATTATTTTCACTTCAACATCCTGGAAACTTATAACTCTACACTTTAAATTTATAAAATAACCATTATATTCCATTTGCAAACGACAGATTGAATAAAATGGGTTACCAACAACCAATGTTTTAAAACACATTATTTTCGAATATTTTTGAGAATATCTCAAAAACTGTAAGTCCCATCGGCTCCTGACTAGATTCAATCGATTCAGGTATGAAATTTATTTTGAGTTGTGTCACTTTTCTTGCCCATGACCGATATGTAGAAATGTAACTTGAGTATCATATTTTACGAAAATCAGTTGAATTCTGTTCCCCCCTCACCTCCCCATAAAAAGAGAAATCAATACAGTTGTTTCACCCTTATAAAATTATTGGTAAGTAGGTATGTAACTTGAGTACCAATTTTTTCGAATATTTTTGAGAATAACTCAAAAACTGTAAGTCCCATCGGCTCCTGACCAGATTCAATTGATTCAGGGATGAAATTTACATGAGGGTTAGCAAAAACTGAAAACATAAGAAATACATGTTGGGAGATATATAGTTTTTTCGCCAAATTAGCTACTCTGGACCACTGTGCGGCGTTGTGAATTATCTGAAAAACGAAGGCTGACTGAACACTTTTGTGAACAATGTAAAACGTATTTATGTTTAGAACATTCAAAAATTGCCTGACATAGCTGTATAAATAAAACTAGTGAAGTAAATAATAGTTAAAAAGTTGTGATTACAGAAAAATAGTTAAAAGTTGTTATAATAGATAAATAATGATTGTATTACTTATTTTATAATTGTATATTATTATTTGCATTCCTTTAAAAATAAAATTAAGTAAATGAGAAAAATAAAAAGTGATGAAATCATCAGTAAAACGATTGAATTTCAAGAGGTGATCTGTCAGATCGTTGTGGCTATTGGTGTTAGGCCTAGGGTTGCGACTACTGGAGGGCTAATAAACATTTGAAAGAAAGAAAAAAAAATACTGGAGCATTTTCACATCAAATGGTAAAAATTGAACATGAATATCCCAAATTTTGTGGCAAACGATGTCTTATCTTGGTCACGGTCTAGTAAATTAATTTTTAGAAATCGCGATCGCTGAATTTATACACAGTACAAAAAACCCTCTCAACCCATATTATTAAAAAACTACATTTAAATTACTAGCATGCTTTTAAAATGTTAGTAATAAATATTATTATACAGTTTTATTAAAATTGGCTTGGTAGTTCTCAAATATATACCGGATTTGATATTCTTTCAGAAAAAGTTCTACATTTACAGAAGATGAAATAATATCAAAATGTAGACAAAGATAGGAGGCGATGCCAGGAGCCCTCCCCTCGCCTCAGATGAAATTGTCAGCCGAGGTAGAGCCCCTTCCATCAGATACAGGCCACCGTAAAACATCAGAGTAAAGATGGATAAATGATAACAGGGCGATAAGGACCCGGATACCTTGTCACTTCTCCACTATCAGTTGTAGCAGTCACCTGTTACAAGCTCCAATTTAACTTGTGTATCAGCTCCTTGCATCTCCTCTCTCCTTCCTTCCTGCCTCGAATTATAGATAATGTCGTTTTATCAAAACTGTTTCCAGTTCTATTATTTATCAAGCTCGTTGAGATCCTGCTGAGGCGTTGACATGAAATCTCTTTCCTTGAAGGCACTGGCTAATGTTGTTTGCAAAAGCCTCAAAAAAACAATGTTGTTACAGTTGATACATTTCGAGTTAATTTATAAAAGAAGAGCATGTCCCGTCGTGGCTTCGCCAGGTCTCATAAGTAAATAATTTAGACTATTTTAATTAATAATTGATTTTCATTTGTTTAACGATAAAAATCTTGTATTGAAGTATGGAATTGAGCATCATTACTTCAATAATATTTTCACGTACAGCAGTCATTTTCAACCTGGGTAAGGCATCATTAGACATCCAATTTTTAAATTTAATCTAAGACTTGGTACTCCAGATCGAAAGAGACTATTTAGGAACACTCATGGATAATGGACTGCATTATCAGTGCTTACAACTAATGACCTATATATCATATTTTTACACACAATGTTAAAAAGAGAAGGATCGACATTTTGATTTGGCTGAAATAATTTCATCGATTCGGCTGGGTGGATTTTAATTGCTAACCACAAAAGTATATGACAGTTTGGCAAACCTCGTTTCTGCCACTCAAGACTGCACATTTAAATTATTATTATAATAAAATTTATTATTTTAAACCTTCTTAGAACTATGAAGTTGTAATTAAAATTTGGTACAGTCGGGTTCAATAGTTTTACCGTTGCAAACTCGATTGCCTTTGCCACTTGTCCGTCGATTTTTAAACTGCAGTAGGATCCAAATTTCGCTCCATATATTTATAGCTTTTTTAAAATTGAAAATAAGTAAATTTTATTATAAATTTCTAGCTCTATATAACACCGTATCTCGAATGGTACTCGCCACCTATCGGTACACTACATATTTATCATTTTTTTATGGCAATATATTTGAAAATCTTTATTTTTTTTTATTGTTGAACCTTCCTTGATCCATGAAGATAATGTAGTTAAAATTTGGTACAGATCGGTTCAGCAGTAGTTTTCGCGGTTAATGATCACAAACGAAAAATGGCTTGTCTTTTTATATAAATATAGATATAGATATACTTAGTTCAATGGTTCTCTTATTTATATGTACTACTATATAAAAGGACAAGCCATATTTCGTTTGTGATTGCTAAAAAATTAAACATTTTTAGTAAATGAAATAAACATTGAAACATAACTTAGACTTTGAACTGTCAATTTCTAAAACTTTTTTTCAGTTAATTTATTGAATATACCATACGAAAATTCTTAAAGTGAACGTAATACAATTTGTGTTAAACATTTCGATATCTTTTATATGTACATAAACAACCGATATAAATGCTTTGGGAAACGTCAAAAAAAGAGCTCGAAACTGGGTTGCGAGTATAAACTATACTCAAAAAACTATATTTATAAAAAAAAACTATATTCTTAAACTACATTTAGAAAAAAAAAGTATTTACTTTTTTACATGTGAAAAGTGATCTGATTATAATTTTTTTTAAATAGTGTATGCATATTTCAGACCTGCAGATAGCTGTTCACTGGATAATGTCCAATATGTATAAATATACAACTTTTGATGTAATTATCATACAATTTTAACGGTGAAAAACATGTGATTTGTAAAAATCTCCGGTTGACCCCACGTTTTGGCCGGTCTGTCTTACCACTTGGTTCCTTAAGGGTCAGATTAGTGAGGTTCTACTGTACTTCAAGCCCTTTTTAAGAATCAAAACATAACGATTTTTAAACAACGTAGGTATTCAAAATCCTTCTTTGATGTTAAACAGTAAAAAATTAGAGAGTTTTAAGAGAAATTTGACTTATCCACTTCCTAACAAAAACCAACGATATACTGATCTAACTACGTGACTTGAATGTTAAGTTCACTAATGCTAGGAATATTTAACAAAGTTAGACTAACTATAGAAGTTAATAGCGTATATGTCCTGGACATCTTTGAGAGTTTTGGACTCCGGTGGCAACTGGGTGGAGTACCTGGGCTTGATGAGGTTGTCCTCGATTGCCTCTTCCATCCTCACCAAGTACCTCGTCCCAACTTCTTTGATGAGGCCACGTGTGATGCTGCGTGAAAGAGTCATCTGCAACTGTGGATAGGCGACTTTAGTAAACTATGGTTAAAATACTCCAAAATATGTAAAATATTCCTAGAAAAAATAGTGCGGGTAAAGATTAGGAGCAACAAGAAATAGTCCAGTCAATAAAGGGTTATAGAGTGCGTTTTCTGTAATCCAAGGTTTTTCTTCGGATACGTGTTCAGGGTAGTTGGAGAGCAAACATGCTAAAAGTCCTGGCGTTTTCGGATCTGGGAACCGGAAGGGGGGAAAGCGGAAGGGCCCTTTTTTGGTTTTGCTAATATTTGGAAAATCGGTGCGTTGTATGCAAAACAAGGTTATTAACTAAATTAAAGGTAATTAAATGTTCTACGCAATTTATTCTATACACTTTTCACATATTCCGCACTGTATACTCATGTTCCAATGTGTAGAGAATTTAATTACCTTTAAGAAATTAATTAAATTATTAAAATTATTGGATATTGGTTTTGCACTTGTAAATTAGATGATAACTTAGGATCTGTTAATTAATATAAAATAAAAAATTACCAAACCATAAAATGGTGAGGTTTGGGATTACAAATGATTAAATTTGTATTATAAATTATGCATTCGTATTCTGCTAATATCTTGTATATTTACCCCCCCCCCCTTTTTTTAAAAAAAGCTTTTATTGAGTAAATATTACAATCTGCCTTAATTTTTCAACTAATAGCTACTGAATGATATAATTTATATTTTGTTTCATACATTTTATCTATTGCAATGCAAACTCAGACTGCTTGAAAGTTAAAGAGATTGCGTTCATTCCTGCGAATCTTTAACAGTGGTTCTTTCTTTATTGCAACGAAATGAAACGAATAATAAAGTTGCTTTTGGGATACATACCTACCTAAGAATGGGCATGATTTGGGAAATAAGGTCATACGTATTGATGGAAAGTTACACCGAGGATTTCATCACTTCTGATACTGAACAGGAATGTTTTATGGACAAAGCTATTTTAATAATTGGGAAGGGTATTAAAGGAGAATTTGAACCGACTTACCTAGAGCTCTTCTGAATCTAACATCGGACAAGGTATATGAAGAAAAAGTAGAAATATCACAAAGCCATACTTTTACTGAAATAAAGTAATATAGACTAAAGGACTTACGGCGATAGGCCATCGACTATAGTAATGCTTTACATAGCTGCTAAGTTTAAGTTACTATCTGTGAATACAACGGGCTCAGTGCCGTTTGTTCATTGGCAAGGTTTACCAGAAGCACGCGATCGTCAGTTCTAGAGGTGTTCCTCAGAGGTGATAAACAGTTCTGTGATGATTAGTAAGGTCTGATAGTTTTCTTAGTTAGCTGAACTAATTGAATGCATAGTTATGGAAGCCTTTGGACTGGGTAACAGTAAGCAAATGGTACTAAATTATTATTATTTTTTTCTGTAATGTATTCGTGCATGTAAAATCATTTCTAACGAATTCTCATTCTCGATTCCCTTAAAAATATATAAGTGAAGTTTACTACACCTCAAAGTCTATGTTGACAAGACACACTGCTGTGAGTCTTCTTAAATGGAGAAACCGTCTTTGACGTAGTTTAAAAAACTGGTTCAGTCTCGAAATTAATCAAAAAAAAAAAAAAAAAAAAAAAAAAAATATGTTACGATTCTATAATTCTATCGTATTCGATAATTTTTCGGGATGTTATTGACAGGAAAATTAAAATAGGAAAGGTACATTCAGTTGTAAAATTATGTTTTAGTTCCTCAAGGAGATACCCTCAGGACAATAAAGTATCCATTATATACAAACAAGAAATTCCGAAAAGGCAGAGCACTTTAATCACACAATCATAGTTAAAATCTTAACAGAAGTGTTACTAGATTTAAATGATATCAAGAACCGATATAAAATATGGCGCATCAAAATCAATCATAGCAATAATAATGTTTTTACACTAAAGCATGATCTATCTCCCAATTAAGTACCTAAATAGAAATGATGGTTACTAGTAGGTAGAAATAATATCTAATGATGCTTATAGAAAATAAGAAGTCTTATAACATAAAACTTGGTATAAACATGAACCCACTAACCACCCAAAATTTAATACTGCAGCCCATCTAGAAAATCACAGCGTAAGTACATACTCGGTAAGATCCATTAGTTGCTTTATTAATTGAAAATGGGTAAATATTATTTAGTAGTTTGTATTAACAAACGGTTTTGATTCGTTGCTGGCCATTTTAATGGCAGTGATTTTTCACTGCTCCTACCTTGTTTGAACTAATTCTTGAGTCTAGCAAAAAAATTGTTGATATACTAATGGATAAGAAGATTAACGATATTATGATAATAATTATGATAGTATCTCGTGAAAAATATTTAGCTATCCAAAGGACTTGAGGATGTGGCATTGGTCATGAAACGTTGCCCTGTATTATAATTTTTTTTTTTCGAGAAATAAATATTTCTATGAGATACTTTTGCAATCATTATCATGATATATTTTTTTTTTTTTTTTAACAGCTGAGGCCATGAGAATTGCCCAATTATATTATGTAATGTTGTTGTTATTTATTAGGGCTTAAACTAGGGAAAGTTATCCTACAGGTTACCTAGCTATTCTATTTATGATGGGAAGGTCAAGGTTTATTTTGTGAGTCGCCACGTAATAAATTTTAACCCTCCCAGGTGGAATTCGAACCCACGACCCAACTCGCTCAGCCATCGAGTCTCTATGTAATGTTATAAGAAAAAGTCTTTCTATCATTTACTGATATTTCGTTAATCATGAATTCCGTAGAATATTCTTGCTTCAATGCTTTTTAGGATTCTAATTTCTAGGTTACTTTTAGAATATGTAAAATTTTTCGTTGTTGCTTTTGCCTAAAACCTCACAGTTTGGAATGCAGACTTTTTTTTATTAAAATTAATCTCTCTTGTAAGGCTGAAACCGAATTTCAGTTCGATCAGGATTAATGGGGTTCTACTTTAATTTGATTTAATACTTTTGAAATGATTATATAATTCATAATAACTGGTTAATTTTCAGATTCTTGAAAAAAATACTGTATTACTTGTCATGCATTAAGTTATATCTATTGCCTACGTTTAACCTCTCTCTTGAATATTTGATATGACCAATATTTAAGTTTAACCTGTAATGAACTATTGTACATGTGTTCTTTAAATGAAATTACTTAATGTATTTCATTGATTTTGACATGTTTTTAAGGTATTACTTTCAAAAATATACAATAATAATGGATTCATTATGCATTGTCTGAATTTCATCTTCGAAATATTCAAATGTCTCTTGTCCCAACTACGTTTTTACATTCTACCTGCAGTATCCACTTACATTTTTCATATAGTAGTAAAACTAACATTGTTTTATAGCATTTTTAGCATATGCACAAGAAGATAACACAACAGATTAGAATATTGTACCTGGCAATCAGTTAGCTGAAATATCAAGAAATGGTATATTACCTTATTATTTTCATTAAAATGACTGGACTAGAGCTCATTGAGAGGAACCCGCTAAGGATGTGAACTAAGAACTGGGATACCTGCAAAGGAGTCATCCAAGACATCGCCTTCTTCAGCTGTCGCTTGGTGACACCTTTTTGGCCGCCCAACCCGAGGATGACTCCAACCAGAACATCAACTTCGTTTACTCTGAACACTTTTCTCCCCTCCCTCTCTTCCCACATCACTGTATTAATTTGGATATCATAACCTGGATTATATGTTTGAATACATCAATGTCTATAAACGTTGCTTTGGCAACCCGTAATAGTCTATATCTATATATATATATATATAAAAATGAATGTGTGTCTGTCTGCACTCGATAGTTTCAAAATCCATACATCCAATGGCCGTGAAAATTTGGGAAATTATAAGAAATATCCCCGGGAAGGTTTTTGAAAAAACAAATTTTAAATCAGAGTTGGGATTCCCGAACAAATATCCCAAAAATATCAAAATAACATTTATTTTTCATAAATACTACTTTAGTGCATATGTTTGTAAACAATTAGCAATAAAACATATGTTTTTAATTAATCTATATCTATAACTATAACTATAACTATATATAAAAGGACAAGCCATTGTTCGTTTGTGATCACTAACCACAAAACCATACTGAACCAATCTTTACCAAATCTTAACTGCATCATCATAGTTGAAGAAAGGTTTAGCAATAAGAAAATTTACACATGCTTTATTAAATTGTCGCTATAAAGCGATAAATATGTGGTACGCAATGAATTTTGAAAATTGACCGATATGTGGTGAGTGCCATTTAAGAGAGGTTATAACGGTACAGTCTTATATAGAGATAGAAATTGATAATAATATTGGCTTAGTTCAAATAAATTGTTGTACTAAAATCTATAAATATTCAGTGTGACGTGTGGATCCTAGGGATATCAAACAGTATGTGGTTAGCGGCATTCTGCAACAGATTTTGCAATGGTAAAATTATTAAACCCATCTATACCAAATTTTAACAACAAAATATTCATAATCTAGGAAGATTTTAAATAGTATAGTTTACTACAATAATAATTTAAATTCACAGTGTTAAGTGGCAGAAGTTTGTAACTCTGTCATTAACATTTATAGTTAGATAGAAATTAAAATCCAACCAAATGAAATCAATAAATTTATTTTTGCCACACTAAACATTATTGCCTTATCAAAATATCAATTACTTATTTTTTGATATTGTGTTTAAAAAATGGGCGACCTTTTAATTTTTGATGAAGGTTTTAAGAAGACTAAAATTTCATTGATTTCAAATTCCTTTTGATGTTTCAGGTTTATTTAATAAATCGTACCATTGGTTGTGTAAAAGAGCAGTAATTTTACCTACAAATTCAATAGCAGAGAATATTAATAACATTGTTATTGAAAAAGTAAATTGTGAGATAGAGAATATCTCTATTGATTGGATTGTAAGCACTGTTAATGCAGTCTCTGCCCATCTAAATTACCAACTCATAGCTTAGAATTAATGATTGAATATCCAATAATGCATTCAAGTAAATTTTAACCAACTAATCATTGTAATAATACTGGGTTAAAAATTACAGCTTTGAGTGAAAATGTATAGAAATATTGTGAGGAAACACTTCTCAACTGCATGATAAGATTTTTATTTTAAAAAAATAAAACTTCTATTATTAGTATAACCTATCTAAGGACTTAACTTACAAGAGCGGGCGAAGCCGTGAATGATGCTAGTATTTAATAAAATTGTAGCTGTTCGCTGGTTGGTAATATATCAAATGTTACCACGTTTTTTTAAGAAATCTCTTACATTTTGAAAACTTCCTAAGTTATGATTCAATCAAAACTGTAGTTTCTTTGCCAATCTAAATTCTTTTGGTTAGCCTTCAAGTATTCTAAAATAAAGTATTGTTAGAATATATGGTTCAAGAAAAAATGGGAGTATTGGAGATTTTAGAAGAATACGCAATATGAAGTTAAGGGATATTTATCCGGTTAGTACAATTCAGCAAATAACAGCGAGAAAATTATATTGTCTTCCTATGAACCACCTCATAGTGATAAAAATGTTAATAAACATGATGATTAGGAAAACTTCGTATGTCGACAATTCGATGAATGGTCTGTGTCAGGTTATGAAGGATGATCAGTAAAGCCTCGAACGCACTGGCCCGAAAGCTTCATTTTATTAAAATGGTAAAGAGAGTGGGTTCGTCCCGTACCGGCCCAGTGCGCGATAGGCTTGAGATTTAAACTGTATTGGCTTTGAGATTTGGTCTATTAACATTGGTTGAAACTTGTCGGTCTTTCCTAGAGTGCTTCCCAGTTCTTCTCAAGTTTCGCATATAAAATTTAGTACTACCCACATTAAAAAGGGCTTTTTTGGTGTCTTTGCCACAGATAAATACATCATATTTAGCAGGATTTTTTTCTTTTCTTTTGGCTTTTATAGACTTGGAGATCTTTAACCTCCTCCACCAGCTTCTTCCATTTTGGCCTATCTTGAGCAACATCTTTCTTATTAATAACACATTGTTCGGCTGCGTCTTTTTTTATTGTGGTTGGTTGGTTGGCGTTGTTTAAGAGCGTAAAACCATGGGTGTTCATCAACGTCCGCATTGTTTCCACCCCTCTTAGTTTCGGCCTCCCTCTTCCTACACCAGTAGAATTCATTGTTTGGAAGAGAGGGCTTGTAGGGTGGCTCCTTGCTGCATGCCCGACCCATCGTAATCTACTTGCTTTCATGTTCAGCGCGACCAACTGCTTGGTTTCGGAGATTATTTCTTTATTATTCTCCCTTCCCAAATCGTTAACTCCTTGTCCCACTTTGGTCCGACTACCACACTGAGAAGCTTTCGTTCAAATTTCTCAATCATTTTCTCAAGGGTGCCCAAAAGAGACCAAGTCTCTCAACCATACAGCAATATGGGACGAATAATCGATTGATAAATTCGGAGTTTCATTTTTGGGGGTGTATTTTTTGATCTTCGAATAAGGGGAACTGAGAAGGAAGCCTTGTTCGCGCTGAGGATTCTTTGTTTGACTTCCAAGGTTTGACTTATAAGCTAACTTTAATAATTTAAAAATAACTTTAACCTTCCGAAAGATAGATGAATTTTGGGTGGTTTAAATATTCAAATGGGGATTCGATGGCCGAATGAGTTGGGGCGAGGGTCTCAGCGTGCTCTGTACTGACAGTCGTGGGTTCGAATCCCAAATGGGCTGGTTAAAATTTATTTATGGCTAACCCACGAATGAATCTTGACCTTCCCACCCTGGCTAGAATAAATTGGTAACCTGTAGGAAATCCCGTCCTTCCTGTCCATGGGTGGGGAGTACATAATGACGTTAAGCCCCTCCCCCTCCAAAAAAACAACAACAAATATTCAAATAATTATAAATGTAAAATCGGATAATAATTTTGTAAAAAATATATGTATATATTTCAGATAAATTTTAGATAAAAACAGGTAAAATTTAACTTTTAACATAATTTATAAATGCAAATTTCATATTACATTTATAAGTTCCATTTAATGTGTCCCCCCTCACAATTTCTTTTAGGATATTGCTAAATATCTAGCGTGTACAATGGATTACTTGTGCTTTGAAAATATTTGCAAAATTCCCAGACAAAGATAAGCCGTCCCACATCTTGGACCCTTCATGTTGGATGGCTGCCTTTCCCAGAGATATGGCAGTAGTTTGGCAAATATTTCATTGAGCAATATATAAATGGATCGATAAAGCTGACGACAATAGCTTGTGGGCCCGAGTCACAAAAACAAGTCAGTTTACATAAAACAACCATCCTTAAGATAATATAGATGCTGGCTTTATCGCTACTATTCTTCAGCAATGAGCTGCAATAAATATTCTTCTGTAACATCATGGGCTGTTATAACTTTCAATAAAGGATGTTGATGGTCCAATAAAGTTGATGGACCGATAACCAGTCCTGCCATCTCTTTGTTTATTGTTGCTCTCGTGCTTTCCCTAAACCCACATCCCTTCTTACATCTTTCTATGTAGGAAATTAATCCTGAGAGACCGGTATACGAAAAGACAAACATAAAATTTTCACTTGGTTCTTCAGCTCTCTAATATGATATCTTAATATTAGCACTGGCTTCTCTATAGAGAGCAGTATTATACAAAACATAATCAAGAGCAAAGAATATAAATACTAATCATCATTCAATAAGCAATTTTATATCTCTTATTATACAAGAAGCATATCTGTTTAAAATCACTGATCAGTCCAATGTACTCTTATTTATTAAAATGGAGCTTTCGTTTATCAGTGTCCGTAAAACTCGAAAAGTAGGCGATTTTCCAATTTTTTACAACATTCCATTTCTGAGTGGTTTGTTGATTACATGTGTAGACTTCTTATTCCGAACCCCGCATTGGTATAAAAATTTCCAAACTGTGACAGCTGTTATTTATAAAGTAATTGTAAAATGTCTTTACTAAAAGTTATATTATATTTTTAATTTTAATAATTTACATACCTAGACAACATATTTTAAATTAATAATATAGTGGGAACTCTCTGAGCTTGGCTTGCTTTCCAAATTGGGGGGCAGGCTTGGATCGGGGTGTTTCTCGGAATGTTAGTAAATATTGTGTATAGAATATGATTGTATTTAATATTATTTCCTTATTTTTATTTATTAGTTTCAACAATTATCCTTTTCACTTTCCTGCCTTGGAATCCCTCCATTTTCAATACTTTTTGCCGAAAGTCTTCTCTTCTTTTATATCGTTTTTTTCTAAACCCCTTTTTACTTCATTGACTCAGCTTGTTGTTAATTTCTTACCCCACAGATATCTGAGAATCTTACTTGTCAAACTACTATCAGGCATTCGATATTAGTGACCAAAAAACATCAATCTTCTTTTTCTCATTACATCTGATATATTTTCTGCATTTTGATATATTTCAGCATTACTTCGTAACTTCCATCTTTTACTGTGTTCTTTGGGCCTAATATTTTCCTCATCATTCACCTTTCTAGTATTTCTAATTTATCTAAATTATAGTTTAATGCCAGACATTCACTTGCATATAGGCATTCTTGCTTCACTACTGTGTTGTGATCTCTTATTTTTACATTTCTGGATAGGCATTTTTTCTGTACAGATCTTTGGTAATACCATATGGCCTCTCCATTTTATGTAATATTTCCAAACCATTTTCTCGGATTATTTCTCCTAAATATTTGAATTTTTTCACCCTCTCTATTTGGCCAATATTTGTTTTCAGATATTTGGGTGCATCTTGAATGTTTGTCAAAAATTTTGTTTTTTTTGCAGAAATTCTAAGGCCAGTTCTGCTGGCTACTTCTTCCAAGACTTTTACTTGGGTTACAGCTGATGTAACTTTTTCAGAAAGTATACCAAAGTCATCTGCAAATGCCAGACAATTTATTTCGATCTTATTGTTTCCTCTCCCTAACCTAAGCAAATTGTTGAGTTTTTCATTCCAAATTCCCACTCTTCTCTCTAGGACACAATTAAGAAGAATTGAGGATAGTCCATATCACCTATTTTATATTATCATTTATTATATTCTATTTTATTCTTGCACTTTATTTTATATTTAGAGGCTGTTTATTTTAACTTTCTTACTTTGCTTCTTTTAATTTATTTTATATCATTGTACTTACTGTGTGAATGAGTTTTTGTCATCCATATTACTCAATGCCCTTGAGTGAGGCAGCTTGTATCATTTAAAATAAAAAGTTAAAAAAAAAATAATACAGTCTTTATTTTGACAAAAAAATTACGTTCTACCAAAAGATTAACAGGGCAACTAGTAACTTTTCTCTCAAGTACACTTCATACTTTTATCTGTACTATTATATAAAAGGACAAGCCATTTTTCGTTTGTCAAAATTACCCACAAAACTTACAGAAATAATACG
Source organism: Euschistus heros (assembly GCA_003667255.2). Classification (NCBI taxonomy): domain Eukaryota; kingdom Metazoa; phylum Arthropoda; class Insecta; order Hemiptera; family Pentatomidae; genus Euschistus; species Euschistus heros. The sequence continues at coordinate 743,726 of RCWM02000492.1, forward strand.
TACCTAATTTTAACTACATCATCTCCACAGTTAAAGAAAGGTTTAGAAATAATAAAATTTTAGATTTTTAATATGATTTTTATTAAAAAATCGATAAATAGCATCCCCAGTAACGGCTTCACCCGCTATTATAAGTAAAGAACTCTGATAGGTTTCACTAATAACAGAAGTTTTATTTTTTAACAATAAAAATCTTATAATGCAGTTGAGAATTATTTTCTCACATTATTCCTAGATATTTTCACTCAAAGCTGTAACCCATTATTGTTGCAATGATTTACTCAAAAGCATTATTGGATATTCAATCCTTAAATCTAATCTATGAGTTAGTAATTTAGATGGACAGAGACGTTTTAGGAAGAAACTCTAGCGGATAATGGACTGCATTATCAGTGCTTACAACCCTATCAATAGAGATATTCTCTATGTCACAATTTACTTTTTCAATAATAATTTTGTTAATATTCTCTGCTATAGTATTTGTTGGTAATATTACTGCTCTTTCACACAATGGTACCTGAAACATTAAAATGAGTTTGTAATCATTGAAATATTAGTCTTCTTGAAACCTTCATTAAAAGCTATGGTCAGGTCGCCCATTTTTTAAACAAAATATCAAAAAATAATCGATATTTTGATAAGGCAATAATGTTTAGTGCAGCAAAAAATTTTTTATTGATTTCATTTGGTTGGATTTTAATTTCTATTTAGCTATAAAAGTTAATGACAGATTGGCAAACTTCAGCCACTTAACTCTGTGAATTTATATTATTATTATAGTAAACTGTACTATTTAAAATTTAACTAGAATTATGAAGATTTTGTAGTTAAAATTTGGTACAGAGGGGTTTGATATTTTTACTATTGCAAACTCTGGTGTAGAATGCCGCTAACCACATTCGATTATTAAATATCCCTAGATTCATACGTCACACTAAAGCTTTTTGTATAACAATTTATTTTAATCAAGCCAATTTTATTATCAATTTCCAGCTCTATATAACAATGTACCGTTATAACCATCGCAAAATGTCTTTATATAATAGTATAGATATAGATTAATTCAGAACATATGTTTTATTGGTAATTGTTTACAAACACCTGCACTGAAGTAGTATTTATAAAAAATAAATGTTATTTTGATATTTACATACACCTAGAACCCCAACTCTGATATAAAATTATTTGATTCAAAAACCTTCCCGGGTATATACCTAATAATTTCCCAAATTTTCACGGCGATTGGATGTACGGTTTTTGAATCTATCGAGTACAGACATACACACATTTATTTTTATATATAGAGATAGATTAATTAATCTTAGGGATAATTTAATTTGTTCTCTCTCTGCATGAATAATGGTAGGTATTAAAAAAAAAAAAAAAATCCTTGCGATTATGTTCGAGTAACGCAAACTAAAAATGATAGTTATCCAACTTATTGGTGTTATTTTTTTGTTTTTTTTAATTTATTCTGCAAAGTATGCGAGTAATCACTGGCAAAATGAACTTTTGAATAAAATTAAGCCTTAATTTGGTTTTTTCAGATAGTTTTCGATGGAATCCATTTAGGTTTACCTAGCAATACAGCTGACTGAGGCAGAAGCCAAACTGGATGATAAAGCCTTTCAATTCCGAATAGTGAAATTTATAGTGTATTTTAAGATTATCTTTAACAAAATATTGTTCTGAGAATCCTAAATATTTGAAAATTAAATATTGGTAAACCATTGTTTTATCTAAACCCTGAAGATTTTCAAGCACAATCTTGAATGAACATTGAGGACATAGGAGCCCACGTGAATAATTTTGTCATATGAAATCGGTTATATATATATATATATATATATATATATATATATATATATATTTCGGACGTTTTCCCCTCAATTTAAGAAAGATTTAAACTTCTATTTAAAAATATTTTTTTACTTCATATGGGTTGACTCTATGTTTACGATGTTTGAACACTATTAATGAATAACGTTTAGGTTATTTCAACATATTTGTTTTATTATTTCCCCTTCTATAGTGCCCCTGTGGAAAAGACGTTTATTTGATTGAATAATACATCCCACTCCATGCATTTGGCTCATCCTTGAACTGTTAATTCGAACATTATGGTATATGTATTATGAGTACAGGAAAATAACGGACCAAATACTATTTTTAGTATTTTCCAGCAGAGCACTTACTTCACAAAAAATGATACAACTTTTTGATTTTTTCCCTGGAACAAGTGACCTGGTCCATTTGTATGTATGAGGAGTCCTCGACCTTGACAAGATAGTCCGTTCTTCTCACATGAGTGTTTGTTTCACTTGTTTAGACCCGTTTTCCCCCGAAACTGACTGCACCATTGGTATGGTATGGTATCTACCATGTTGTTAGATGTCCAATAATATCTTCACAGATAAACTATGAAAGACATTCGTCTGAAAACAAAAAAATATCAAGTAGTTTATCCTTTGAACTGTTGTCGTCTTTCTTCATTTATAATAACAATTTATTTCCAAATTAAATCATTTAAGTAACAATTTTCAGCGTCATTTTTGTAAATTTCATTTTCTGGAAGTGGCTATTTGCCACCGCTCAGAACTATGCTCATGACAAACCATCTACTTTTCAAATTGAAGGCACTTATAAGGTATGTGATTATATTTTCGAGTCCTTTGTCTGTCGCAATGACAAGTTTCGTGTTGAATCAGTTGAAAACGATAGAATAATGTTGACTCTATCTATAGCCAATAAGGAATTGTGTTAGTTCGTAATGTATGCTTTTGAGTTTATCGTGGTTTGTTATTGTAATGTCGGGGATAAATTTACATAAAGATCGATCCTTTGTCGTTTGATGCAGAGAACTACTCCAATTACTTGTTTGCCGCTTTTAATATACTTTTTAATGTGAGACAGTGTTATAAAAAAATATTCACATGAAAACACTTAAATAATTTTTTATTTATGTTTATAGCAGCTGAATTTGCCATTAAATTGAATTAATTTAACCTTTGTGTCTTCGTCGTTTCTAAGAATATAATTTTTTCCCTTAAATTGTAAATCAATGGATCTTTTAATATTGGGTTTCTTATTCAGTCAATGAGCAGTTTGCTATACATGTAAATTGTAAGGATTTTTTTTTTTTTTTTTTTTTTTTTTTTAACATGGAACATGTTTTACCGGTGACCTCGGTGGTCAAAAGTGATACTTTGGAACACGAGGGCATCACGTATAGGTTGATAGTTTAATATTAAGAGAGTACGAGCAATAAGGAGCTCAACTCTCTATTTATACTCTAGCTCTAGCTTAGTTGTTGCTCGGATTGAAAATTTGGAATCCTACTTGTCAAAAATTTAATAGAGAATATCTTTTGTTGTATAAAATTTGTCCCTAGAACGTACCGTTTAGAAGCTATATTGGTTTGAATGAAGAAAGTCACGTTTTAGGGCTAGGAGGCCTGTTGTAATAAAACAGGTTTATTGTTTGTTTTTCTTTTTTAAAGGTAATTTGTTTATTTTAAAACAGAGTTTTTCCGATTGGTTATTTATGTGAGGAGCGAGACGGTATAATTCGCAATGCTGTGTGACTATTGTGTGTGGTTCCTGAGCAACCAGTTTCGTCTCCGTCCTTACTTCTGTCACTGTAGATGTCAATTGTATTTTTACAAATGTGATGACCTAATTTTAAAACAATAAAATAAAATAAAATTAATTTTGTAATAAAGAAAAAAAATGAATCTTTTGTAGCCAATTACATGTAATACCCGTCATAATAAGTACATATTTAATAAATAATTGTAGGCATTATCGAATGTTTTATGTATTACGAAATTTTATATATTTTACCTGTAGACTAAATTAGTAGCATATATTGTGAGATATAAAATGTTCATTTATGGAACTTTTTCACAGCTCGTCGATTAAGGTAATAATGTTTTAGGAAGAGAACTATTTTTAAAATATTTGGAAATGGAATTTGGCTGATTTTAGAATTCAACTTCTCGGATGATCTTATTGAGACGACTTTGGCTTAACTCTGACAACTTTGCCAACTTGCTTGCAGCCTGATAGCTTTCTAAAGCGCTTGAAAAAAAGTCTTCGGATTTTTAAAAATAAAACTTTTTTTGGAACGCTACCAATGAAATGCCTCTATCTGAACATATGGCGTAAGACTTCCATACTTTATACTTCTCAAACGATCTACTCAAAAAAATCAGACAATTATTAAATATTTATACTTTCTTATTAAAACCTTTATGAATCTAGCCATCACATTTTTTTGGAAATGTAAAAGAAAGACTCATATTTAGATGTACTTGAGTCGACCCAAATAACGCTGAAGAGAAGCTGGCTAAGATATCTGCGAAGATAAACATGTAAAATGATGACTGGAGTAGGTAACGATGGGTGCTGAACTCCAAGATGCCTGGCAAGCTAATTGTATTCCATTTTATATGACATACGCTTATTGTTGAGGTTTGAGCGACTGATGAGAGTAGAAGAAATGTAAAGAAAAAAAATTAAAACTTTGTAATTTCAGTTTTGTTAATCAAATGTTTTTCATTCACAAATGGAAATAAATTTAGAAAAATACTAGCATTCCATGTATCGGATCACCCGCTCTCATAAGTAAAGAATTAAAAGATTTTTTTTTTTTGTCGATAAAAAAATTGTATTGTATACAATTGAGAATTATTTCTTTAATAATATTTCACGCTTAGCAGCAATTTTTAAAATGGTTAAAAATGCAATGATTAGGTGTTTGAAGTATAATTAGACATCTAATTTTTAATTTTAATCTATGAATTAGTAATGAAGATTGAGAGAGACTATTAAGAAACGCTAGCGGGCAATGGAGTGCATTTTCAGTGCCTGCAACTAAAGCCGATGGATTATATATTTACAAAAAATATGAAAAAGGATAAAGCTTGACATTTTGTTTTTATAATTATTTTGAAAGAAGGAATAATTTCTTTAATTTTATATTGTAAGGTTTTAATTTTTAGCCATAAAAGTATATGAAAGTGGCAAAGCTCGTTTTGGTCATTCAACATTGTAGGCTTAAAATTATGTTACTTTAGACCTTCCTAGAACTATGAAAATTAGGTATATAGTTAAAATTTGGTACTGATGGTTTCAGTAGTTTTGCAGAATGGCCCTAAACACATATCAGTTAATTTTCAAACTTCCCTTGTATCCACATGTCGCACCACGTATTTATAGTTTTTTTTAATAGCAATTTAATAAAAAATAAGTAATTTTTATCATAATTTTCTAGCCCTATATACCAACGTACCTTTGTAACCTCTTTCGAATGGTGGTACTCATCTATCATTCGATTATCAAACTTCACTGCACTCAACATATTTGTCGTTTTTTATGACTATTTAATTGAAAATCTATAAATTTCATTTTTGCTAAACCATCCTTTAACTATGAATATGATGTAGTTAAAATTTGGTATAGATTTGTTAAGTACGTTTTGCGATTAGTGATTACAAACGAAAATAGGCTTGTCCTTTTATATAACCAACTATTAGTCACGGGTTCCTGTGAGGTGCATGATAAAATTGTTTTGGCCGTGTCTTGACCGTGGCAAGCTAGTGGGGGCAAGAGGTATGCCTTTATTAGCGTTCCCTTCAAGTGTTAGCACCAAATCCGATTCCGCCCTGAACTTTTCTGTTTCACAGCATATCAAAACACCAGGGAGGTGCAAGGCGACTAAACAATACAATACAATATCCGGCAAGACAACTCGTCACTTTTTTTTTTTTTTTTTTTTTTTTTTCCTTCATAGCCCCTATCTATAAAGAAAGAACAGTGTAAATTCTTTTTACATCGTTAGATGTAAATAGGTAGAAAGATAAGTGCCTTTTACTGTAACTGTCTTACATTTTAAGGCCTGTATGAGTGGGGGTGAGCTTGAGGTAGAGGGCGCTATGAGTCTGCAGAGGTGTTGGGGCACACCTTTTGTTGAAGTCCTCCTGAAAAAACATTAAATCAAAAAGTTTTATAAATGGAAATTTTGAGATGAAGACAGTCAGACTGTCTTTTGCTATCGTACAGGTGGTGGTGCCGGGGTTAAAGAATTAAATAAGGGATTGTTAAGGTGTTGGAGGGAATCAAAAAATTTGATATGCCTCCACTTTATATATTCTGGGATAGTAGGCAGTTCGAAAATTTCGTGCAGCTCCGGCGGCTTCTTCTTCCGCAGCGTCGTTGTTCTTCCAATTCTTCTAAGGATGGTGTCTTGAAATCCCTGAAGACATCGACGTGTGCCCTCGGAGAGATGCGTGAACAGCGGTGCGCCGTAGAGGAGTGATGGGCGGAGGATTGATTTATATATGGCTAGTTTTAGCCTGAGAGAAAGTGCTGGGGAGGTTAGAAGGTGATGGAGTCTATAGGACTTTCTCCTGACTAGTTTTGCTTTTTTGTAAATGTGGGCTGAAAATTTGAGATGTCGGTCCAGCTGAACGCCTAAATAAAGTATTTTGTTGGAGGGAGCTAGTTCTATGCCAGCCGCGTGGAGCGCTCTCGGCAGTGTTGTTCTCTTCTTTGATTGGTGCGAGAACACTACGCAGTCCGTTTTGGCGGGATTTACCTTGATATTAAGCAAGTCCAGCCGTTAAACAATCTCTGCACAAGTTTGTTCGGCCTGACGTAGTGCTCTCGTGGCATTGAGACTGCTGCTGTAGATGGCGATGTCATCGGCAGTGTAGATGGAAAATAAGACTGGCGATAGAACGGCTCCCCGTGGAACACCACAGCTGAGGGGAATGGTGCTAGAAAGCTCCCCACGAACCTTCACAGTGAGTTTTCTGCCACTCAGGAATGAGACTATGATGTTATAGAGTTGTTCTGGGCAGTCGAGATCCATGAGCTGAAACAGAATGCCGTGAGACACAGAGTCGAAAGCCTTTGTACAGTCTATGGAGATCATAGCCGTAGCCGTATTTCTGTTAAAGTTTCGGTTCACCGCAGTTTGAAGCTTCAGTAGATGAAGTTTTGCACTGAGGTGGGCTTGAAATTAACAACTCGTCACCGAGTCCGGGCCGCCTCAAGTAGCCTCCGCCAGTTAGCTCTATCCTGTGCAGCAGTCCTCCAGTCCCGCACGCCGAAAAGAGTCCTAGCATCCTCAGTCACACCATCCCTCCATCCACCATCCATCCATGTTACATTCGGTCGTCCCACTCTCCTTGTTCCAAAGATCTCCTCTGAGGCCACCTTCTTCGGAATCTCACCATCATCCATCTGATCATCCATCTGGAGATTTTAGAGATCTCGTTATCTTCAAAGAGTTCGTACAATTCCACGTTTTTTTGTCTCCTCCATGTCTCGCCTACTTTGAAGGCTCTTAGTGTTCGAAAGGACGATACTGAGGAGGATATATGGACCTATCAAAGTAGGTAAGGCGACTAAACACATAATTTTTTTTTTTTTTTTATCGTATAATTGTCTTTTTTATGCTTTTAGTACTCAGATACATAATTTGGTAAACCGTTTTTAATGAAATATATTATAATCTTCATAAATTCACTAACACCTGTGAGGTGCACGTGACTACAATTGGGTTGTTTCACATGAAATGTCCGTTTTCAAGGTAAAGGGATTTTAGTAAAAATACAATATGAAAACAATATAATTTTATTCGAAGTATTTACCTTCTTTTTCTACACATTTTTCCCAACGTGACAACAACTTTTTTATCCCGGATTTGAAAAACTCTGAGCTTTGAAGTGAAACAAAATCTGAAAACGCACTTTTGATTTCAGCATCATTTGCAAAAATTTTCCCTCTGCAGAAGTTGTCTAAATTCCTGAAAAGGTGATAATCTGTTGGAGACAAGTCGGGAGAATATGGTGGGTGCGGAAGAACTTCGTACCCCAGCTCTTTCAATTTATGCATGGTAAGTTTTGAAACGTGGGGTCTAGCGTTGTCGTCTAGGAGTATAGGGCCCTTCCGATTTACCAATCCAGGTTGTTTTTTCAATAATGTTTCGTGCATTTGGCCAATTTCATTGCAGTAGGTTGTAGAGGTAATGGTCTCACCTCTCTAATTACAGTTGGAGGTCTTCCTCGGGGCTGGTTTTCCAAGTTGGTATCCCCAGTCGAAAACTTAGCAAACCAACGGCGAATGGTTCGTTCATTTACACTCCCTTCCCCGAACGCCTTACAGATGTTTCTAGCAGCCTCAGCTGCCGAACGACCTAGTTTAAACTCATAAAAAAATATTACACGAAAATCGCGTGTTTCCATGTTCATATTTGAAGGTATACTAAACAGTGTGTAATTGATTGGGAAGCTAATGTTCATAAAAGAAAAGTAGAGGATTAGTAACTGCTTGATTATGATATGTGAACTTCGGAAGTAAACAACAGAGACTCGCAAAATCCTATATGTATTTCAAATATTATAAAATCGGACATTTCATGTGAAACAACCCAATACATTAGTATTTTGGTTCTAGAATTCAGCAAGGCTTTACTGGAGAACTAATATTCATTGGAGAATTAATCTATTTTTTTTATACCCTGAAAACCAGAAATAAAATACATTTTGAGTTGTTTTTATCGAAGAAAGGTAAAAACACCCCATAGGTACCACGCGACAACTCTTGTCCGTATTGGGCACGCGAATAACGGAAGGGATAATACCTAGTATAGATTGAAGTACATAAACTGTTATTGGTTTTGGAATTCGATAAATACATTAGATACCCGCTCAATTTAAAACTTAAATTATTTACTACACTCCCCGCTCATACCTGAGTGATAGAACTATTAAAGTTAATCCTAACGTACCTTTGTAACCTCTTTCGAATGGTGGTACTCATCTATCGTTCGATTATCAAACTTCACTGCACTCAACATATTTGTCGTTTTTTTATGACTATTTAATTGAAAATCTATAGAACTATTAAAGTTAATCCTAATTTTCCCTATTCCTCTCTCTTTACTCAATCTGCAGTTGCTCCTCAAGGAAGTATCCTAGTTCCAATCCTCTACACGGTGTATACAGCTAACATCCCGACAAATCCTCACCACGTATGCTGATGACACTTGTGTGTTATCAGTAAACAATGATCTCTTCATTGCTTCGCAGACACTCCAATCTCACATCATAAACCTTCAAAAATGGTGTCAAAAGATGGAGAATCAAAATAAATCCTATCAAATAACCTTTACCCTTCGTCGTAAACCTACGAATTCCTGTCTTACAGTGTACTTTAATTATGTTCCACTAATCCCCGTTAAACAGATCCACTACCTAGGACTCCAACTGGACAAATGTCTTACTTGGAATCCACATAAAAGACTAAAACGACAAGAAACTGCCCGTCGTTTTCGACTACTTCAACATTTACAAACTTAATTACAAACCTTCCACTCAATTACAAAATACTCATTTATATAACAGTAGTTAGACCGATTTGGACACACGGAATTGAGCTTTAGGGATCCACTAAGCCATCCAATTAATCTCGTATCCAATCCTAACAATCCAAATTCCTTAGAAAAATCCTAAATGATCCTTACTTCGTCACAAACAAATTTATTCACAAAGATCTTAATATAACTCACGTTTCTGACATAGCTTATACCAGATATCTATCCTTTCATAGCAAACTCCTGAACCATTCAAATCCATTAGTATTACAACTTGCTTCTCACTCCATTCCAGATAACCCTCTGAAGCGGCTGAAAAGGAGATGGCCTCGGGACCTCCTAATTTAGTTGTAATTTTATAGAACCTTTATAAGTGTTACCAATAGGTAGTTGCTTTAAAAACAAGTGACGCGATATTTTTATGATTATCATCATACTTACTTGATGTATTGTATTTTTATATTGTAAATACAGTTGTAAATTTCAATAAAAAACTAAACAAAAAATAATTTACCACTCTGATACCATCATCATAGCTGAAATGGCTAAAGTTGAGAAGTACTAGGATATATTAGCAGCCGATGCTGTAAACTGCTTATGACGAGGGCCTAAGGTTGAAGAAGGGCCGCTTGTACTGGATTAAAAAACACAATATCCCGAGCAGTTTGCAATCTGTAGCCGGCGGCCAATATGTCACTGTCAGCCTTCCATCGATCCTTGATATTATTTCTATCTTCTCCTCTCTCAGCAATCTTCCTAACTTGTTACAAAGTCCTCCGGCGTATAAACTTTATTTACTATCAAATAAACGTTACATTTGATTCTTTTTTGTGGTATAATTTATTTCTTTGTTTATGTTGTTAGACACTCAACGCTTGTACCATTCTTTTCTTTGTTTTGATAATCAGAATCGAGAAAAGATTCTATGAAAACTATTATCAGTTAGTCTTCAGAAAGCTGTCATTGAATAAAAAAAAAAAAATAAATCATATCCTGTAACGAAATGCGAAAATCCTTATGAGACCTAAAGTTCGATCTGTAAACGGATTTGGTGTTAAAAACTCAATTTTTCCCTGATTCGAAAAAAACAATAGATCATGGATATGTCTATCCATAATACCTATACTGTTCTTCCCAATTTTCCTTTTTAGAATTAAAAATGTCAAATTACTTAAATTAATAGTTTTTTTTTTTTTTATTTAATAAATATTACACTCTGTTTCTTCAAGGGCAATGAATAATATAGATCACAAAGAATCCATTGATACAATAATGTACATATTGTATCAATGGATTAAATAAAAAGAAAAATCCTTTAAATATACTAGATATCAATATAAAATAAATAATAAGATACAAGTATAAACAATAGTAATAATAAAGAAGCAAAAAAAAAATATAAGTAAATAAAATAATAATCATTTAAAAAAAAGGTTCTTAAATAAATTAAAAAGCACAGTCACACTAAATATACAATGTAAAGAAGCATCCCAGGGAAACCACAGGACCAGCCTTGTCCCTCAACTTATGGGAGGGATTAAATTAATTAAAAATCCACGATTATTTGAAATTAACAAATTTGAGAGAAAATAAGGGTTCCAAACGTGACTTTTCTCATTCAAGTCAATATAAATCCTAAACGATTGGTTCTAGTTAAAATTGCTCTAAAACAAAAAATATTCTCCATTACATTTTTGATGGAAAACTATCAGCAAATTTTTGATCAGAGCAACACCAAAAGCGGTAAAGCGTTCAAAAAAAGCCCCAACAGTTTCAAAATGTAGGCAAAAAGTGACTTTTTTTCGTTCAAACTACAGTAAATCCTAGCGATAAATGTTATATAACAAGAATTATTTTATTTTAAATTTCAGATTAGAAGCTACTGGTGAATTTCCGGTACCAGCATTACCCACAGAGCTAGAGCATGTTACATTTTTTGAGGGTGAAAAAACCTTTGCAACATGACTTCTTTCATTCAAATCAATATAAATACTTAACGGTAATAAAATAAAAAAGGATACAAAATAAAGAGTATTCTCTATTTAAGTTCTGTTCTGGAGGCGCGGTAGCTCAGTGGGTAAGGCACTTGACTACCATGCTCCCGGGCCCGAGTTCGAGTCCGACTGAAGGCAGAAAATTTATTTTCTGTTATTTCGGCCGTGGATCGAATTCGAGGTCGGGAGACCCTCCTGGGGCACACCCAGCCTCCTAAAAAGTGGGTACCCTTAATTGGGGAAAAACCTGGCGGTTGAGCGTGATTCTGGCCAAACCACCTCCTTTCACAACCGTTGGCTTAGAAACAGTACAGCCTACTTAAGTACTGAACCCGAGACCCTTCATGGGTTGTAAGTGGTACAGGTTTTTTTTTTTTTTTTTTTTTTTCTATTTAAGTTCTGTACAGGAAACTGTTGTAAAATCTTCAATCCGACCATCACCAACAGAGCTAGAGGGTGACTAAAAATCTCCAACAATTAATCAAATTATGCCTACGTGCCTTTTTTTCTTTCAAACCAATACAGCTCCTAAAAGGTAGGCCCAAGTGAAAAATGCTAAGTGACAAAAATGATTCTCCATTAATTGTGTGATTGAGAATGCCATTGATTTGTTTCTTATTATTTGACAATCGGATCTCAATATATATCCATATTTTCCATTTTCAACCTATCTATAATAATGCAGATTTTAAATTATTATGCATTTAATTCCCCCCCCCCCCAAAAAAAAAAAAAAAAAATAATTCTCGAGGCTCCCATAATGTCTATGATTTTTAATCTTTTAGATATATATTAACCCTTACCTTGCTGTATAGTAGGGAGGCCAGCGGAGGAAAAGTAAAAAATGATGAACCAGCGTGGAACGTGGCCAGCACCTACAGAATATGTAATCCAGACATCCTTTGCAAAGTTCATCTCCAGGAATAAGACGCCTCACCAACCTGGCTTTAAATTAGTCATTCGATCGTGTTGCCTCTTTCAAAATTAAGGAGAGGCAATAACATCACGTGACCTTTTTTGATGGTACCAGAGCTCTGGAGAAGAGAGTATTTTTTAAGTGTTGAGGGTTTTTTGTTCTTTTGTTGTTGTTCAGATCGAAAATTTGCCCAAAATAATCTTATCAGAAATTTAATGGAAAATATTTAATCTTGTATAATATTTGTTTAGGAGGTATATTGGTTTAAATGAAAAAGGGCACGTTTGAGACCACTATTTTCTCTTTGTTTATTTGGAATAATCATTCATTGCTAATTTAATCAATAATTAATTTACATAATGTAATCCTTTCAATTTTAAAATACACATTGGGAAATGCAGTAGGTTATAGATGGACATACCCATGACCTATTCTTTTTCCCAGTCAGGTAGGAATTCAGTTTCTCGGTTAAAATTTTGATTCTGTCTTACATTTTCTTTTTCCTAATATTCGTTCCTGTACCTAACAATATTTCACTTCATATTTTGGCAATAAAATCATTTTATTTTTATGAAATTGAACACTGATTCTATCGCTGAACTATTATATATGAGGAATGTTAAAATAATTCGGATTTAAATCAAACTATTGAGCTGTGAAGTAAAAAATAGATATGCCTGATAAATATGGCTTATTGTCATAATATTATTGGTATTTTTGGGGATTTTATTTTGTACGAAGGTAGGAGTGGGTAAATATCGCGTTGCAAAGTCTTTTTTATAAGTTATTTCAGTAAACACTCCTGTCTAAGGAATTTGCGGCTGGATGTAGTCCAGGGATTAACATTTTTCTTTATCGAACTTGTTATCATTCTACATACACAGCCACCAATCTTTAATTACCTTTTACAGTGGCTTGCGGAAAAAAGTAATTACGCATGCTGGAGTGAGAGCCTCTCTTGCAGCTCGTTTCGTACAATGCACATGTCACTTGATACTATTATAAAATTTACTGAAATTATATCATTTATTAATGTAAATAATCGAATGTTGTGGATACAGTAGGACCCCATTACCCTAATCACGTTTTCCTAAAATATGCAGACAGTTTCCTAATCAGAAATTCAATATTGTTTTTCCCAGCCATAGAGAAACTTAAGAGTATTTTTTAGTCCTAACATTAATTTCGACACGCTCCAACTCTACTGGTTGAAAATGTAACGCCAGTTTCCTAATCTAGAAATTTAAATAATTTTGATTATTTACTATCATCTACCAATGACTCACTCTACTCAAGAAAGTTTAGATTTATGTTAGTATTAAAGCGATTTTTAGGGCGATGTTAGTATTAAAATTTTATAATTCTGTCCCATTTATTCCAGACCATAACTGCCACAGGTGTGTTTTCATGCCTTTATTTTCCTAATCCTAAAGTACCCCTTAAATCATATCGCCATAATATCACTGTTATACAACCAACGCCGTGAATAATAATGGTGGCTGTTTCTAAAGGTATTTTTATGGCCTAAATAATGTTCTTTTTCATCTCGGGTTGTCGGTTCATTGCTCACGGTTCTGAACAAAACAATAAATGACTAATACTAAAGATTACTTGAAAAGTAATTTAATTGAAACCAGATTTTCGTGAAGGAAAACTATATGCTGTTAAACGGTAAAAAAATTTGTACTTTCAAACTTATTATCAACACAATAATTACAACTGTTAAAAACAAAAAAAAAATCTATTTCTTGGATATGTCTATGTATAATCTACTACGTCTGATGTGAAAATTGTCTTCAAATTTTCAATACGTGCACCACCAACAGCACTAATTTCATCTCTTTCCGGTTCATTGTTTCGTATATTATAAACATTATGCAAACTCTTTATTACGCTACATTTACTAAAAAATAGAAAACAATACCCCTTCACATTTTCAAACTAGAAAAAAAGCGTAAGAGAAGGCCTTAAATATTTTCGAAATGCAAGCATTTTCAAGTTGTGACAACCTAGGGAGTGAGTAAATGCTATACCTAAACGTCAATTACTCCAGTTATATATGTAGATATATCATTACTGTTGGGAGTCCATAATGGTACAATGGGTACTTGGCCATGTAAACTAAAATCTAAATTTTATGATCAGCACAATTTTCAAAATAACTTTGTGACTTAAATTGTACCTAAATTTTGAAATCACCCACATAATAAAAATACTTTTTTTTTTTTTTATATATACTGCTTGTTAGTTTGTCTATATTTGGAGGCCAATTGACAAGGTTTTTTTTTTTTGAATAGTGGATTCATGAAAGTCGCACGATACAAGTGATTATCAACATCAAGTTAATTATTCATTCTCAAGATCTCACCATCTATTTAAATTATAACTAATCCTAAAAACCATAGCATCCAGACGTTCTCGAAAAAAAAAAATAATAATAAAATGAGAAAACATATTTATTTTATAAAATTTATTTGAATTATATACGTACTTTTTTAATGGTCTGATTTATAACCTTGCTAACCAACTTACTGGGCACCCTGTTCAGCATACTGATAATGGCATTGTTTATTACGCTCCGAGGTATCGGAGTTCTCAATACCATCTTCTCAGGCTTGTAAAAGAGATTTGATTTTTTCAGCTTCCATCTGATCAAGCGGGTAATTTCACCTTCTATCAACGCCTTAAGCGGTACAGCCTGTAATTCTTCTGCAAATATAGATTTGATTGATCTTCCAGTTTTTTGTGCCTGGAGAATCGCCAACCTATGGATCCATTTGAGAACCGTTTGGATAGCCTTTAGCGCGAGATTTTCAGTAAGGGTTGCCTTCATGAACCTCTTCAATTTCTTCCTTGGTAACAGATCTTCGCTCTGTTCCATTTCTGAGATACTTGATCCTATCGAAGTCAGCTCTCCTGACTCTGTCGAGAACACTGATTCCTGCTCCTTCGTTGGCTGGGAGTATGCTTTCCAGTTATGCTTCACAGTAGTTTTCCTGTTCCTCCTTACTAATACAGTTCCGTGATCTTCAGTATCAATAGTTGCCAACTTACGCTTTTCTTTTCCAAGAAAGTTTATAAATTCTACTAGTGCGGGATCCAACCCACATTGCCCAAGAGTCAGTTCTGCGAGTTGTGGATGCTTTTTCATGTCTACAACAACCCTCTCCTCTTCCGAGTCGGAGAGTCTGCCGAAGTGATTGACAGACAAGTCAAGGCTCTTGAGGCCGTCGTTCAAACCGACGGAACCTAATAGAAGGAGACCACCATATTTGCCGATCCTGCACCCCGATAAGAACAGACCGTGTAGGCTACGGTTGACAGTCAACATAAGTGCCAAGTATGTGCCTCCAATGCACCCTATCCCATTCTGTGATAGATTGAGAATCTTTAATGACTTGAGACGGGTAACAGAAAGAGCAGTAGCAATGAAATAAACTCCAGTTTTGGTCAAGTAGTTCCTCTTTATGTCGATTACTTCAAGGGTTATGTGATGGAGTATCAAAAGTCCAATCATCCTTCCGGCCCTATCATCGAGTTCACAATTGGATATTTCCAATTTGGTCAACATGACAGGTAACAGTAGAAGACACCTCACGGTCATCCGCATGTCTGTCTCATAGAAGGCACTCATGTATATCCTAAGAGCTTGGATCTTGTTGGACCGTAGTATACCTATGAACAGATTTTCGATGTCTTTCACATTTATTCTAGATTTTCTGAAGCATCTGTAACGTTCATAATTGGAGAATCCAAAGCAAATAGAAATATTAGTGAGGCTATTGAGGTAAGGAAGTATCAGTGACAAGTCTATCCGCTGAACGTAAGGAAATGGAGGAAGGCAGGTCTCCTTTAACCAAGGCATGTCTTCAATGTTCTCGGCAGCATCAGCTTTTGGGGGATCTTGTTTTCGAAATATTGGGGCCTTTAGTTCTTTAATGTCAAGGTAATTGATGTATGGGGATACCATATTTGTGGTTTCTCTGACCTGGTGGTATGAGACATTATAAGGCTCTAACTCAGAAAGGTATTGGGAAAACCATTCCTGGATAAACAAGGACTTGTAGGAGCACTTTTGTATTACAGGGCATGGGTTCATGTACGGAAATTTTTCCTGCGCCAATCTCTTCCAAAATATCCCATCTCCTATTATTATAAACAAATTATGATTAATTGAAATTTAGAACATAATAATTAATTGAAAATATAATAGACAATTTATAATTATAATTAAAAAATATTTATAACAGAAGAATTAAAAAATATTAATAAAAAACGGTAAAGTTAATAATGTCTATAAAAATAGAACAATTTTGCGAATTAGATGATAGAAAATTAAAAACTCAGCAACGTAAAGAAGTAAAACTAACAGTAATCACGCTTTGCCAAAGAAATAGACTTTAAGGAAACGAAGATGTTTTTAAGCTTCTAATTTTAAATCAATAAAAAAAAAATTGTAAATCTAAAGTATTAACCCCGATGTACAATTCTAAATAGTGATATCGTTAAAAAAATAATTTTTTTTCAGCTATATAAATTTATTACTTAATACATATAATAAACATTAAAATCTAACTATATCCTTCAATGTGATGAAAAACTTGTGGTCATTCACAACTCTCGGCCATAAATTTGATCCAGTAGTAGGCTGAAAAAACAAAAGCTGATATTTCAGCTGTGGCTCGGCTTCGGGGTTAGAACCAGCATGATGATTATAATTATAACAATGTTTTAACACACACACACACGCAACACACACATACACACACACACACACACACACACGCACACACACACACAACACACACACACACACACACACACACACACACACACACACACACACACACACACACACACACACACACACACACACACACACACACACACACACACAAATATATATATATATATATATATCTACGTTGGGAGTCTATAACCCATCCCTAGCGCGTCCATAGGTGGCGGATAGGGAAATGCCCGCTAGATATAGAGGGCAGGAGGGAAATAAAATACCTCTCGCGGACCAAACAGTCTAGGGGAAGGAACCCCGAATTATAAACCAAATAGGGTGGGTCAGAATATGATGAACATTACGGTGCAGGGAGTAGGATCCCCAGTACCGGCGTCTGTCAGGAGCGAGAAAGCGGGCTCCGAGACGTCACACAGTGGAACGAATCAACGAATTTGTTGGACATTGGACCAATTCTCTAATAACTAAATTTGTCTTTTTTGGATCATAAATTATACTTTATACTTCTTTTCAACAAAATCCATAGATAAATTAATGTTAAAATCAAATCTTATAGGAAAAATTCTGCATTGAAATATATATTTTTTTTAAAACTCATATTTAAAAAAAAAAATCCATTGTTTGAGGTAATGCTTTAAATTAACCGTGCAACTACTGGAAAACAACTTATCCATAATAAGATATTTTAGGCAAATAAAACTCGGGATTATTTCAAACGTCTAGGATTTTTCGATGAAAATTAGGAGAAAAAACTCAAATTTAAATTGCGAAAATCGCCTAAAATCGCCCAAAAAACTACCTTCACAGTAAATAACTAGAATGCTTGAAGTTTTTTTTCCATTAGTTGGATTTTGCTCTTAGGTGCTCTTTTCCCAGAAAATGATTTTTTTCTTTTCTTTTCTAGGTCTTGAGAATTAATTTTAAATGATTTCTGTTGATATTGGCGCTACTTTTCGCAAGTTTTCTTTTTTTTACCTACTTTTGTCTTTTGTTTGTCTGTTTACATTCATTTATCCTCATATAAAATGCTCAGTTTGTGTGTGTTATTTTAACGACATAGGTGCAATGGTTCCTAAAACAAATTTTCAAGTTTTTTCAATTTTTCCAATTTAATCATATAAGTTTTAAAGATTATGACCTGGCATTGGAAACATGGATTAATTCGTTTGGACTGGAACAAATTTCAAATACTGCAAAGTTCTGCTTACGGGAAAAATTAAGAAAATTCAGTAGTAGTTTGAACTCTCGCTGGATTTCGTCCCATAGGAAGATCAATAGTTTTTTGGAGAAGCATGAAAACTGGTTGAATTTGGATTTCATTGTTCCTGAAGATGTTATCCAGAACCTACCTTCATCATCATCTTCAACAAGCGCAAGTATACCATCTTGTTCTCAATCATTCGAGCAATTATCTGATAGACAAAGACGGAGAAAAACGGAAAGTTTTAGAAAATGTTCATAGGATATGTTCGCTTTTGTCATGAAAAAAAGGTTCAAATCTGATGACGTAGATTACATTGTTAATTTTATTAGGGAGCATCCAGAACATGTACTAAGTGTCAAAAAATTTTGTGAAAACCTTTTAAATCCAAAGGACCAAGAGAACGAAAAGGCGTTAGCATTATATACAGCCGCTGATTTTACTAAGTTTCAGTACAATGCCGTCAGAAATAATGCAAAAGCATTAGGATATACATCACTTTACCCCAGCTACTATCAGATCCAAAAATTAAAAAAAGATTGTTATCCCCCAGAAGAATCCATATCGGTTAGTGACACTGGAGCGTATATCGTATATATCGTATTGCAAAATTTACTTGACCATACTTCTTCTCGGATTTTACAAGTCGTAGGTGGTGAAATAGGGAATGATAACTTTCGTAGTTTAACGTTAAACATTAAGTGGGGATGTGATGGGGCGGGTAACCAATCACAATATAAACAACGTTATTCTTCATCTGAAACTTTCAGCGAAGATTCGGTCATTTTGATTGCCTGTTTAGTACCGATTAATTTGATAAATTCAGAGAATTGTCAAATAGTCTGGCAAAATGAATGTCCGTCATCGACCAGATTTTGTAGGCCTATCTCATTTAATTATACGAAAGAAACAGATGAAACTGTAACGTCTTTAGTTCGAGACATTCAGAAACAAATTGATAATTTACTTCCCTATATAAATGACAAAATCTCTATCAATTATAGAATGTTATAACTATGGTTGATGGCAAAATATGTAATATTTTAACTGAAACTTCTTCAGCTATGAGGTGTTTTTTGTGCAATGCAACACCTAAAGAAGTGAACAATTTAAAAATTATTACAAACAAGGAAATAGTTAATGATGAGTATTACTCATTTGGCTTGTCCCCTTTGCATTGTTTGATCAGGCGTTTTGAGTGCTTAATTCACATCTCTTACCGATTAGATTTCAAGTCCTGTAGTGCAAAAACAACAGAGCAAAAGGAGTTACTTGCAAGGAAAAAAAATCAAGTTCAACATGATTTTAAAATTCAGTTAGGACTTTGTGTAGACCACGTAAGACAAGGTTTTGGTACAAGCAATGATGGAAATACTGCAAGGAAATTTTTTGCCTCCACAGAAACTTCATCAGCTATAACAGGGATTGACGAAAATCTAATTAGACGCTTTGCAATAATATTACAAGCTATTTCTTCTGGGTCAATTATAAAACTTGATAACTTTGAAGCCTACACGAAAGAGACAGCACGGTTATATGTATCTCTGTATGGCTGGTATTATATGCCAGTCACCGTGCACAAACTGCTCGTGCACGGAACTCTGATAGCCAAAAATGCTATAATACCTATAGGACAATTGTCAGAAGATGCTCAAGAAGCGAATCACAAGTTATTCCGAAATTTCAGACTGTTTCATGCCAGAAAATCATCGAGGCAATCAAACAATCGAGATGTTTTAAATAATTTATTAATAAATTCGGATCCCTTAATTTCGACTCTTAGACCGAGAATAATAAACATTAAACGTGATTTATTACCAGAAGCACAATCACTTATTGTTACTTAGAATATAGAAAAAAGAATCTTAATTAAAATTATGTTGTTATGAGTTTAATTCTGATCGT
Source organism: Euschistus heros (assembly GCA_003667255.2). Lineage (NCBI taxonomy): Eukaryota > Metazoa > Arthropoda > Insecta > Hemiptera > Pentatomidae > Euschistus > Euschistus heros. The sequence goes on from RCWM02000492.1 coordinate 763,876, forward strand.
TATTTAAATAAACAATTGTATATAGGCACCTACATATATTATAATTTTGATGTATCAATTAGTCCTAGGATATTAACTGACAAAAGTAATTATCAATTGTTATATTTTTTTTTTTTTAATAATTAAATATTTTAGTTTGTTACGTTTTATTTTGTAATTTTATTTAATACATATGTATTTATCATTCCATAGAATATTTTGTTGCATATATTCTCGTAGTATATAGGTACAATAAATGGTAAGTAAATGATGATAAATTATCCAACATCGAAATATCAAATCAGGAATTCTTACATGTTTCCTCTTACGATCTGATCATGATTGGCATATTATTTAATAGTCCATTCAAAAAGCTTTAAAACGGTACCAATAGCATTATTCTAGGAGAAGCAGAAGCAGAGATATTAACGAATGTCCATTCCGCCCTAACGTTCGTTCCACTGTGCGTCGTTATCAAGCAACCGCAGTGCTACAGTAGTGGCCCACTTGGCTACTGTCGCATCTAATACTTCAAGTGAAGATAAGCGATCAGAATTGTGGACTTTAATGGGAGAAAAAATTTGTAGTCTTCACAAAGTTGTCAAAAAAAAGAAGACTATCTACCTGACGGATAAAGCGTACATGAGTGCTATCGATGCGCTTTACGACGGTATGTCTAGACTCAACGAAAGACATGTAAAGTCAGCTGTTATTCATACTGTCGGTATCCAGACCTTGACGGAAAAGACTCCAGAAAACAACAGTAAGAGGAACAAAAGGAAGAAGAAGAATGAACCTAAGTCCAACAATAAAGGGGCAATAGAGGAAAAAGAACCAAATAACCAACCTGATGGCCAAAGGCAGACGGTCAAAAAATAGAAGAGAAAAAATAACAAGGATACAAAAGTAGCCCATGAGAGACGTCCAAGACCTGCACGTCCCGACGCGTTAATGGTGACGGCAAAAGAAGGCTCGTCGTACGAAGACATACTGCGTATGATCAAAGATGACCCTGATCTTCAGGACTTAAGAGAAAATGTGTAAAAATAAAAAAGTGTGCCGCGGGTAACCTCCTTCTGGTATTAGATCGAAAGGCGCAGAACAAGACGGGATAACTGCGCATGACGATAGTAGAGAAAATGCTTGACAAAGCAGAGGTCAGTAGCAAAAGGGACTCAGTAGCAATCGAAATGAAGGATTTAGACGAACTGACTGTGGCAGAAGAGGTGCACAAAGCAATCCAAAAGCATGTAGAGGGGGCGGAGAATATTGATTTATCCATTGTTAAATCTATTCGCAAGAATATGGAGGCACTCTAACTGCATTAGTAGTTTTGCCCACGGTTCTAGCAAGAAAACCCATTGGTAAGGGACACATTCGAGTTGGATGGATAAACAGCCGTGTGAGGGAGAAGATTCCCCCTCAAAGATGGGGGATTCCCCCGATGCCTAAGATATGGGCACTTGGCCCGCCACTGCAAGGGACCTGATCGAACAAAAAATTGTTTGCGATGTGGTGAAGAAGGGCATCAGCCAAGGAGTGTACTGGGGAGCAACGATGTCTCCTATGTACTGAAGGAGGAATTGTAAACATACAACTGGTAGCTTTGGTTGCCCAGCTCATAGAAAAGCGGTTGAGGCTGTAGCTAAGCATCATAAATGAAGTTTATACAGTTAAACCTTAATCATTACGAAGCGGCCCAGGACCTATGCTGCCAAAAAGAAGGTTGCAAAAAGAAACCTTGTAAAAGCAATTAAGGAGAGTAACCGCAACAGCTGGAAAAAGTTGGGTGATGAAATGGACGAAGACCTATAAAACTGTTATGGCCAGACTAAAAATATCTTATCTGTCACCACCAATCTGTCTCCGGAATTGTTGGAAAACATAGTTGCGGCTTTATTTCCGAGCAGACCAAAAGTTGTCTTTCATAGCAGCCAGCTTCTATATCAAGAAGTGCAAGAAATAACCCAGGAAGAACTAGACCTAGCTTGCATTAAAATAAAGGATTCAAAGGCGCCAGGTCCTGATAACATCCCAAATGTTCCCTTGAAAGTGGCAATTAGGTCAAGGCCTGAACTCTTCCTGGAAGTATATAATACTTGTATCAGTGAAGGAATCTTCCCAACCCAGTGGAAGAAGCAGCGCCTCGTACTTCTGCCAAAGAGTAAAGGACCACCAAACGATCCGACTTCTTATCGCCCGATTTGTCTTTTGGACACTGTGGGAAAGATACTGGAAAGGGTTCTGAGTGGCAGAATAGCTGAACACCATGAAGGAGACAGAGGGCTATCTGATTACCAGTACGGATTTAGAAAGGGGAGATCGACGAACGACGCAATCGATTATGTGGTCAAATCCGCTCGAGAAGCCATCGCAGGAAAAAGATGGAGAAGAGGTGGCAAAAAGTACTGCGCCATTATCACGTTAGACATAAGGAATGCATTCAATTCAGCTCGATGGGATTGCATTCTGGAGGAATTGCGAAGAAGTTCCACAATACATTATAAGAATTATCGAGAGTTATTTCTCCGATAGAGCACTGAGGTATGATACTGATGCTGGTCAAAAAACCTATATAATCACAAGTGGCGTTCCTCATGGCTCCGTTTTAGGGCCTCTCTTGTGGAATGTGATGTATGATGCAGTGATAAGACTACCCATGGAGGAAGGGACAGTTACTTTGGGTTTCGCGGACGATCTTGCAATCATATCTTGGGGAAAACTGCTAGAGGAAATTGTCTACAGTGCTAACACAGCTGTAGCCACAATACGCCAGTGGCTCTCATCAGTAGGTCTCCACCTAGCTGATCATAAAACCGAGGCAGTTCTCGTCACAAGCAGGAAAGTAAGAGAAACAATCACCGTGACCGTTGGAGAATATAATATTTCCTCCCAACCATCTATTAGATATTATGGGGTGCAGATCAACGCCAGACTGAGGTTTGATGAACATCTGCAAATAATTAGCAAAAAAGTAGCCCAAGTAACGAACGTACTTGCCAGAATCATGCCGAATATGGGTGGCCCTAGACAAAGCAGAAGAAAACTTCTGGCTAGTGTGGCTAGCTCTGCTCTTTAATACGCTGCACCGATCTGGACTACCTCATTTCTAGTGCAGTCATACGCCCGACAGGTCAATAGCGTGTACTAGAGCATTTCACACTTTTTCATATGATGCAGTGTGTGTTATAGCTGACATGCCACCCATCGATTTTCTGACGGATGAACGCAACCGGATCTACCGCCGAAAACGAGAGGAACCGGGTGCTTATTGGCCCTCAATCACCAAGGAGGAGAGAAATGATACTCTACAAAGATGGCAAAGACGCTGGGATTCATCATCTCCTGGAAGATGGGCCCACCGTTTGATACCAGATATTGCGACATGGATAGCCCGGAAACATGGGGAGGTTGATCATTACATCACTCAATTGCTTCCTAGACATGGATGTTTCAGGGCTTATCTGCTTCGGTTCAAACATGACAATGAATCATCTTGCCCCAATTGCACAAACCTTGAGGAAACAGTAGAACATGTATTCTTCTGTTGCCTCAAATTTGCAAAAGAGAGAGAAGCCATTGGCCATCAAGCCAGGACGCTTGGCCATCAGTTGGTGCCAGAAAACTTGGTCGGCCAGATGACTTCTGCCGATGAAAACTGGAATGCTGTTACAAATTACGCAGCTAACATCTGCAAAAAGCAACGAAAACAAGAGCGGGAAAGACGAGGCCTCCTAGTGCCTCAATAATTAGCAGCAGAAAATATAAAGTAGGCACATAGCCAGCCCGCCCACCGTGATGTAATGCCTGACAGCTGTTCCGCGGGGTGGTGAAGAAGAATAGGGGGGTGGTTTTTAGTGAGTAAGAATCTCACAATGTTGTGAACTTCGGTCCAATTCGTCTTATGCAAGATTTTCCTCCTCCCATCACAAAACACACACACACACACACACACACACACACTAATATTATTATTAGGAGAAACCTTTTTTTATTTGTTTATTTCTTGTTTACACATATACATGTTTTTATGTATATAAGTATTTATATTCACTCATTTAAGAAAATATATTTTTAATTTTTGGTGTTCATTTACAGTTTCAATTTTCCTTGTTTTTTTAAGGTTTTTTTTTTGTTTTTTATGTCATTAATTCTTTACAGGTTTCCCAATCTTTAAAATTAATGTTTGGGCATTTTTCTAATTGTAAGATAATTTTTTACCAGCATTCATTGGGGTTGGGAACTGTTTTTTTTTTCCAAAAGTGAAAAGCCCCCCTCCCCAACATATATATATTTATATATATATATATATATATATATATATATATATATATATATATATATATATATATATATATATATATACCCAAAGCGTTTTTTTTTTTTTTTTTTTTTTTTTTTTTTTTTTTTTTTTTTTTTTTTTTTTTTATGAAATGAAAAGTATGTCCCAATATACATTTTCCAGAATCAATTGAGGTACGCATAATCGTTTAGAAGAATCAATACAACTAAATGACAAATTGATTGCCGCTTCTATTGAATTATTTTTATTTAAAAATATTTCCGAATGTCAAACATTCAATATCTGTTCTAAGGAAAGGACTTGATGATCGATATTGAACATTCGAAACTATTTTCAAATAAAAATAATCCCAATAGAAGTGGCAATTAATTTCTAATTTCCAATCATTTCCTTAATGTTTAAATTATTTTATGATTACCTCCTATAGGCTGGCTGGTCATGAGCGGTCACTCATTCACGTAGTTATTAATGAATGTAAAAATCTATTTATGTATGTATATATTTATTATATTTATGTATATATATATATATATATATATATATATATATATATATATATATATACACACACACACTTTTTATTACATTATATTTGTTAAAAACTATACTATATGAATACATAATTAATTAATTAATTATTAAACCGTATGCAAACTATTCTGATATCAAAACATTTTATTATGCGTTAATATTTTGTGTTTGACTGGGGGTGTACTAAGGTCTACACCGGCTTGAAGAGAAAGTGACCAGATTTCTGTTCAAATCGTTTTTTAAAATTAATTCAGCACATTTTAACAATTATTAATTATAATGAAAATAGTATTGTTGACAATATAATATAGTAATTGAGAAGATAGTCAGAGTTGCAGTCAGGCTGATAAATTACACATCCAAGTTAAAAAAAAAACTTTATATAGCATTGCTGAAGTTTTGGCCTGCCTTTCAGGACTTCCTCAGAGCTAAAAATCACAAAAATTGAATTTGACACTAAAATGATACAAAATGAACAAATTTAGTTAATTAACTAAAGAATTAAAAGTTGGTTACATAATTTAAGGAATATCTGAAGTGTTAAATACAGAACAATTGGAATAGTTTCTAGGTCTAATTGAAAGATACAATATTTAATTAAATTATTTGGTTAAATAATTCCAATTTTAAATTTCTTATACTAATTGAATAATGATATAATTTTAATAACATTTTTTTTCTTTAAAATATAAAAAGCTACAAGTAGGTATTTAAATAAATTATAGAAACAAATATGTGAAAAGGGTAAGATAGAAAGGTAAGAAACAAAATAAATGCATAATCATAAACGAAAGGGGAAGAGAAGGCAAGACCACGAACTTTACATTCACGTGAAAAAGTAACTGACGCCATGAGGAAATGGAAAATTACCTTTTACTGCCATATAACAAGAATGAACCCAATGCGACTGACAAATAGGATCTTCACGTACTTTCTCAAAAAGAAAACTAAGGGAGTCTGGTTCAGTGAAGTGGATAAATATTTTAAAGAGGTGGGAATTATTAGCAACGATATCTGGGAACATCCTCCCATTAAGCAGAAACTAACTGCACACCGATGTTTCCAACAAAAGCCTAGCAACAGGCAAGAAGTGGACAGAAGAAAGGAAGCAACAGGATCGAGAACGAATGCGCAAGTACTGGGTGGATGTTAAAGCTCGATGCAGCAAGAAGCAGTTGAGAAAACGTGGTCTTTAGCTGGCCGAATCGGAATTAAAAAAAAAAAAAATTAAATTAAAAAAAAGTTGAGGAAATATGAAAATTGTAATAAATCAACTCAAAGATTGTTGTCCGCTTGAAGAAACGGCCAATAATGAAATTTATTCAACTAATCCTTAACTCTTCATTAAATTAATTTACTTTGTTCATTTAGTCTCATTTTTGGTCAAATCCAGTTTTTTCTTGTTTTAACGGTGAAGAAGACCTGCGAGGCACTTCGAAACGTCAGCATTCCGTATATAAAGTTTTTTTTTTTTTTTTTTTTTTTTAACTTGAATGTATAATTTATCAACCTTACTGTAAACTGACTGTATATCTTCTCAAACAATTATTAATTTTTTTTTTATTTTGATGCTTGCGATATTCACATCAGATTTAAATTAATTATCATACTTCAGTTGCATTATAGTATCTTACAATAAATCATTGTATACTGAATTAGAGAAGAAATGTTCTGCAGTCCTGGTTAAATGAGATAATTTAGATAAAACAGTGGTGAACAATACTAAAAGGCTAAAAGCAGCTATTCCGCTACTAAACCTACTAATCACCGCTATTGCCCTGGGGATGTCAACGTCGACTGGAAGCAAGACTTGGAGCTTGTCTTCAACTGACGGTGGCAGGTCCTCGAGGGTCTTGTAGTAGTCCTTGGCCCTTCCTTCCAGGAGCAGCGGCATCTGCATGGCGTCGATTGCCAGTTCTACCAATGTCCAAGGCCGTTGCTGGTTGTCCTGCCTGTACCATTTGTGTTCTTCTTTTTCACCTTCCAAGGCCCGGTAGAGGATGTGGCTTGGCTGGTAGAGGTCGACCAGTTCCTTCTTTACCTAGAGCAACACATCCGCTCAGTCCCCACCTGCAACTCAAAATCGTAATAACTTGTCAGAATCTAAACAACACTGAAATATCGATCAAACTTAAAACTCTTTACAGTTTACCATCAAAATTTCATCCAAAATCCACATTAAAATTTTAAAAATATTTTTGGATACAGAATACTCGATTGGCGTTAATGAAGGTTAGAATCCCAAATGAGCTGGAACCACGAAATGAATCTTGACCTTACTACCCTGGCTAGTCTAAATTGGTAACTTGTATTCGTCCCATATAGCCCAGTCAATAAAGGTTTGTCTCGCAACTGATTAGGGGAAAGCTGAATTTTTGCAGGGTGTTAGTAAATAAAGTATACACTAAACAAACACAAAGTCCCGAACCCCAACCCCTCTTGCTTACCCCCCACCCCTTCAGCAACATTACAAGTACAGAACGCTGGTTATATGCCGATAGCTCGAAACCTAATTATGCTATAGGAGTGTTCTTTTTTTTATTTTACTCCTAATAATATTACAAACAAATTATGATATATACACTTTTTATGTAGATAGCTTAGTTTTGCCGTAATACTTAATCATATACAGAAAACTGCCACTACAAAAAAACAAAAAGTAACTTCAACAAATTATAGATTTTTATCATTAGGTTTGGGGAAGAAAAGTATAAAACAAAACTTATAGATAATATTATTAGCTTTAAAATGATGTATCTCATAACGCATAACATTAAAACGATGGCTTCATTGTAGAGTAGTAGAGAGCGTTGAAAGAGTAGTGGACACCGGTGTGCCGGTCCTTGCAGGGCCGTGCTGAGGTGCACAAATGCATATACTGCTGTTCATGATCATGAATAGCCATTTAGTTGATATGCAGCAACAATGTAGCAACGTTTATTTTTTAGGTTATTACTTCCAAAGTGCACTTTTTTTGCTATAATAGTTTATAGTTTACTTATATCACTTATTTAGTACAAAATTTAGTATCAAAGATTCTACTCCAAAAATCAAAAGATCTGACTGCTGGATATTGTTCACCACCCTTAGCTGTAAGTGTTGAAAAAAGTCTTCCTCAAAATATCTTCGGGTTTAGGAGAGAGAGGGGGTGAAAGCTGTATGTTGTTGGCTGTCTGATCTCGGAACTCGGAAAACGTTACTTTTAGCACATATATACATAATAAAGCAAAGCAAATTTGCAAAAAATGTCATTTTATTACTCTCTTTCCCATATCATAACTTAGAGCTATGTAAGATGATAAAATAAAAGATTTTTTACTTGAGGTAAGTCGCAGTTCTCCGGAATAACACGTTTATCGGTACTCATTTGGCTATAACTCCAAAACTATTTGCCCGATTCAATTTTCTCTTTTTTTCATATGAAAGCTGGTTAAATTTACTATAGTAACTCAAATATTAAATTTTGATCTAGTCCCGTAAAATACCCAATGCAGAATATTGAAAAACAAATGCTGTTGTGAAAAACTCTTATTTTTTGGCACATTTTTCACAATAACTCCAGAACTATTTCTCCGATTCAAAATCTATTTTTTCCATCTGAAAGGTGGTTAAATTTTCTATTAGACCGCTTTTATTATTTTGACTGGATCTTGTGAAATACTCATGACAGCACGCTGAGTACACCGTACTATTTCGGGATTCACTTTTTTTTTCGTCACATTTATCGCTAAAACTCCTAAACTATTTGTTTGATTCGAAATTTATTTTATACCAATTTAATTATTGTTTTATTACGTTTTAGTTTTTCCTCATTTGTGTACATATAGTAAATACTTTATATCCTAAACATAATCACAAAAATTATCATTATTACCTCAGTCGGCAAATATTCCGGCCTGGGACCGCTCGTATCGTATGCAGTGTTCCTGAATCGTGGTATAGGAACATGCTCTCGGATTTCTTGCTTCTTAATGCTTTCCTTTTCATCCTTTTTTTTTACATCTCTTTTGGACTTTGGCCTTTTCAAACTCGTACCAGATGTCCTTTTTCCCTTCATATAACTACAGGAAACTCTTTCAATAATGAAAAAAATAATGATTAGTTCACGAGAATAACTACTTCATTAAATCAATTAATTATATTACTCAAACAGATAGATAGAGATAAATAATTTATGGACTATTGTTTGAAAAAAAAATAAAAAAATACTTTTCTTAAATGTGCTTGCTAAATTAAAGAGTTTAAGGTATTGTACAGTGCTTCGAAGGTGGTCTGAAAAGTCTGAAAAGTCAGTTTACATTATTTTGTCTTTCCTAGTTATTTCCCATGTTTCACTACTACTAGAAAGTAGTACAGAAGGGTTTTATATTAAAACATATATTTTCAAGTCCCATCGTGATCTGTAATGCCTTTAATGAGAAAGGGAGGTGTTTTTCCAATATGTACAAAGATTCAAACATGACTTCATTAGCAGCCAGCCTATCCCGTCGCGGCTTGCTCCGCTCTTATAAATAAAGAACTAAGATTATTTTAACTAATAATTGAATTTCATTTTTTTATAGTTAAAAATCTTGTATGAAATTTAGCATTATTTCTTTAATGATCTCTTTCATGCATGACAGTAATTTTTAACCTGGTTTAAATTGCATTGATTAGTTAGAGAACGTAAAAGCATGATTAGACATCCAATTTTGTAGAAATAATTTTGTTGATTTCATCTAGGTGAATTTAAATTTCTAACCATAAAATTAAATGATAGTGTGGCAAACCTCGTTTCTGGCAATCAAGGCTATACATTTTAATTATCAATTACTATAGTAAAATTTATTATAACAAAGATTATTTCAACTAATAATTAAATTTCGTTTGCTAATCGATAAAAATCTTGTATTAAAGTATGGAATTAAGCATTATTTCTTCAATCATATTTTCACGCAAGACAGTGATTTTTAACCTGGTTAAAATTGCATTAATTCGGTGTTTGAAGAATACGCAAAATCATAATTAGGCATAAATAATTTTATATCAATAAATGGAAAAAAAAAAAATTATATCGATCCATTTGGTTAGATTCTAAGTTCTAACCATAAAATTATATGATTGTTTAGCAAACCTGGTTTCTGGCACTCAACACTATACATTTTAATTATTATTATAGTAAAATTTATTATAATAAACCTTTCTAGAACTATGAAGACGTTGTAGTTAAAATTTGGTAACTTAGATTGAATAGTTTTACTATTGCAGAATGTCCACAATTTGGAGAATATTAAAAATTGTTTTATCGATGAACCTTCCTTGAACATGAAGTGATTAAAATTTGGTGCAGATTACTTCTTTAGTTTTCTTGGTCACAAACGAAAAATGTCCTTTTCTATAATAGTATTGATTCAGTGTTCAGTTTTGTTTTGATTACTCATCGATTCCGCATTTTAAGGATTAAGAGCTCTCTTCTTTCACTGAATGGATGATCATACAGGTGTAAGAATGTATAGTTTTAATAAATTTTTTTTAGAAAAATGCGTTACGAAATTTTAGTACGGCAAGTTTGAAAACTGATTTCTACAAATGTCCAAAAATGACTTTATAGTAATTATTTGAGCTTAGAATACAAACATTGCAGAATTATTATTTACCAGTATTAGGTGCCCCAACCTGTCCCTTCAAACTAGAGGACTGCACAATCCTTTTTAATTTTTTTCCCCATATTTTTGAGTAATATGGGTACAAATAGGGAGATTTTATTGTAGTTAGGAGGCAGTATATTCACTAAGTACTGATGAATTGAACATTTGTGGATCCTCAAAAATTTCAGAATTAAGGATCCACTTTTACTCTATTACGCTATCCAGAAAACGACAAGAAAAAAGCAATTTGAGAAGCTAAACAAAAAATGGTTTAATTCAAATCAGTCTTTGGTTGTTGTTTTTTTTTTATTTTGGGTATGAAGCCGACGGCTGCCGTGGTATCAAACTTCAGATTCGGATTCAGCACCCAAAAAAAAAAAAAAAAAAACATAATGATTCGTTGAGAATAAAGGACCGGCAGTTTTCTCTTCGACAAACCCTTATTTTACTAGCCTAGAGTAAAATTCTGCAAGCTGGACAGGTATTAACAAAACTTACATTTCATATAATGGAATATTCAATTCATTTTAAGTTGAAACCGATCTACAATTTGAATATAACAGAAGCAATTAGTTTTCCCCATTCTCGTAGATTTAAATACACACATAAAAAAAGTTTTGCATCACCTGAATTTTTTATTTTGCTTGAATATTTAGGAGAAATATTTTTAGGGAGTGACAGTGCAACTAATACTGATAAAAAGCATTATAATTAAAAACAGAAAACATTCTTGTAAAATTACAAACAATAATAAAATACGAAAAATATAGAAAAGAGGAAAATCTGATATGGTTAAAAAATTGCTTAAAAACATTTATCGTTTACCTAGTACTCTGTGTTACCTCCTTGGACTCTAATTAGAGCTTGGACTCGTACTGGCATCCGTAAAGTAATGTGGTCTATGTCTTCTTGTCGAAGATTCCGCCATACTTGAATCGCTGCATCAAACATTCCTACCGACTGGAAATGTTGAGGACAGACCACGTCGTGGTAGGCCACGCTGTACCACAGGTCACGAGGACCGTTTTATAGGGCTAAAGGCTAGAAGACAGCCCTTTTCCACGGCAGGTGACTACTGTTGACAGCTTCAGCGGGCTACAGGCACTACTGTAAGTGACCAAACCGTCCGAAATCACCTCCACGAAATTGACCTTCGAGCAATAAGACCCACTTTTTGAGTATAAACCATCATCGGTTACGATTTAATTGGGTAAGGACTCACAAAGAGTGGCTGTTGCCTCGGTGGAGGAATTGTCTGTTTTCTGATGAAACCAGACGCCCTGGTCCCTGACAATAACCGATTAAGGGTCCGGAGGGTACCTGGGAGGCCAAGTCGATTGAGGTACCCATCTCATACCAGGTATGCAAGTTTAAAATGTCGTTTTAATTCCAATAGAATGCGCTCTTAGCCTATTGAAGGATTTGCTTATCTCTAAACGCTATTTTGTTTGTTAGTCATTTGTTTACAAAGTCAGTTGTTTTTAAGTCGTTTACGTGGACGTATCATACCTTTCTTTGGTGTTAAAAAATGTCTAATTTTAAGCCAAATAAAGAGCATTTGCGGCATGTCATGATTTTCTTATTTAATCAAAGAAAAAAGGCATCTGAATGTCATCGAATTCTTGTTGAGACTTATGGCGATGTTGCTCCAACCGTCAGGACATGTGAACGTTGGTTTCAAAGTTTCAAACGTGGTGATTTTGATGTTACTGATCAAAAACGAGAAAATCGAACAAAAAAGTTTGAGGACTTCGAATTGCAATCTTTATTAGACGAAGACAATACCCAAACCCAACAAATGATGGCAGAACAGTTGAATGTCCACAGGCAAGCCATTTCCGATCGCCTGAGAGCTATGGGAAAGATTCAAAAGGTTGGAAAATGGGTTCCACATGAATTGGACGAACGACAGATGGAAAAACGAAAAACTGTGTGCGAAATGCTGCTTTTACGCCACGAAAGAAAGGGTTTTTTGCATCGAGTTGTAACTGGCGATGAAAAATGGATTAATTTTCAGAATCCCAAACGAAAAAAATCATGGGTAACGCCAGGACAACCATCCACATCGAGTGCAAGACCGGATCGTTTTGGGAAGAAGACAATGCTGTGTGTGTGGTGGGATCAGAAGGGAGTAGTCTACTACGAGCTTCTCAAACCCGGCGAAACAGTCAATACCGAGCGCTACCGACAACAAATGATCAATTTGAGTCACGCATTGATCGAAAAACGCCCAGAATGGGCTCACAGGCACGCCAAAGTCATTCTTCAGCATGATAACGCTCCTGCACATTCAGCCAGATTGACTAAGGAAACGATTTCTTCGCTTGGTTGGGAACTCCTATCCCACCCGCCGTATTCACCTGACCTGGCGCCTTTTGATTATCACCTCTTCTCATCGATGGGACACTCATTGGCGGAGCAACACTTCAACAATTTCGAAAACGTACGAAAATGGCTCGATGAATGGATTTCAAATAAAGGCAGAGAGTAATGCTCGGGTTCAGAACTCAACTGATACCCATCCAAGGGACCATGACTGCTAATTCTTACTTGAAAGAGGTGTTACTACCTATCGTGAGACCACTAGCAAGAAGACACGGCGATGGCTTCATATTAATAGATGATAATGCTCGCCTTCATCGTGCGAGGATAGTGACTGAGTACCTCAGGGGAGCTGAAATTCAAAGAATGGACTGGCCTGCATTCTCACCAGATATGAATCCCATATAACATGCTTCACCGAGCGGTACAGCGTCGCCAGAACGTTCCTACCACTCTTCAAGAACTGAGGGAAACAGTATTCAAGAAGGAAACAGTATTCTTTTTCTGTATTTTTCGTTTTTTATTATTTTTTTTTAATTTTACAAGGATGTTTTCTGTTTTTAACTATAATGCTTTTTATCAGTATTAGTTGCACATTCACTCCCTAAAAATGTTTCTCCTAAATATTCAAGCAAAATAAAAAAAATTCAGGTGATAGAAACCTTTTTTTTATGTGTGTAGTTGATTAGATCATAACCTTTCCTTCATCCGAGGTTACACGTATAAGGCGTAATGTTATATTTTTAAAGGTAGTTGACGACTGCACAAAATATGTTTCTCTGTCGGTCGAGGTTTTCCTCATCAAATTCAAATGAACCCAATCCACTGCTGAAATATCTTCAGTTTTTTACTTGTGGATTTATATAAAAGTTATGAGAAAATTTATAATAATCAGTGTCTGTCCTCTGGCTACAACTAATATGGACATCACAATGTATTGACTAAGGTATAACTAGAAAAACGTATAAATACCGTCTGGTATACTTTTTATAAAGTTTTATAAAACATTTATTTATAAATAAAATATAAAGTTTTCATTTTATAATAAAGAATTTTTTTTTGTTTCTATTAACATTATAAACATAAGATACATCCTATCTCATTAAGATCACAGGAAAAATATTTCTTTTATATTTTGCAGAGGTAGAAATTCTAAGAGATGATCTTATTTTGAAATGAAAACCTCAACATAATTTTTTGATTTCATAAACATTAACTTATTTTTTTTTTAAAAAGGATTAATTTTAGTGTATTTTTATAATAATTGTAAACGACTCATTACACTAAATATTTGTTTAGTTACATTTACACTATAACTATATAACATAACATTATAACTTTATAACATAACGTACACATATACACTTATACTAACCTTAAATTGACAGCTGTGAAAGTCTTGATGTAAACAGATAACTGCTATGAATACAGATAACTAATATGAATCGAAATAGAAAAAATATAATCGAATTAGACCACATGAAAACTTTTTCTACAACTGTATTTTTTCTGTTGAGAATTTCCAAGATTTTTTATGTATTTTTACATGAATATTTCTTTAGGAGATATATTGATTTAAATGAAAAATGTCACGCTTAAAACCTATATTTTTAAGTGTAGGAGATTTTTGACATGATCCAGCTCCGTGGCATTACTCGCATTGGAAATTTTACGACATTCTACTCGTCAGAAATTAAATGGAAAATATTATGGGTGATTACTATTTGTCTCTAGGACCTATCGCATAGGAGATATATTGTTTTGAATGAAAAAAAGTGACGGTGCAACATTTTTTCACCATCAAATGTTTGTTTTCCTTACACTCAAAAATGTAAAATGTTAACATGCTGTAGCTCTCTTGGGCTCGGATTGAAACTTTGACGACAATATCTTTATCAGAAATTTAATAGAGAATATTTTTTGTTATTTAATACTAGCCTCTGGGACCTACTGTTTAGTCCAAGCAATTTTCTTATTCATTTTAAGTATTGGTACTTTTTTGACACGCTCTTGTTTTGTTGGTTTTATTCTGATCAAAAAATTTGACGGATGTTTCTCGGTTAGAAATTAAATGTAGAATATTTTTTGATGTATAACACTTGTCCCTGGGACCTTCCGTTTAGGAACTATATTGGTTTGAATGAAAAAAGTCGCATTTAAAAACCACTGTTCTCTCGAAATTTTTTATCTTGAATAATTATTGATTGTTAATTTAATGATTAATTAAAGTAATTTAATCCTTTTAATTCAAAAGTAAATTTGGAAAAACAGTAAATTATAGATCCATATTCCATTCTTATCTATATCCATGATCTATGGTTTTTCCCAGTCATGAAGAAATTGCGTTTTTTCCAGAAAAGAAACTAGACTGCTCACTTGCTATTCCTTGGGCGAAGTTAAGTATTTCATTGCTTAATCTATAATTTTCACCACGTATTATAAATTTTGTAGGAAAATATTTTGCAATTCGTTAGATTGTGTAAACAATTTTGATTTTTGACATGTATATGTCTTTTTACTAGGAGTCTAGAGTTTTCTAGAATGTATTAAATTTTTTGGACCATCAAAATGTGTAAGGTATTTTTTACACTCAATGTAACATTTTAGCACGCTGTGTCTGTTGCAGTTGCTCGGATCGAAATTTAGCAAAAATTAGAAAAATTTAGAAAATAAAAATAGAAAAATTGGATTTTTTTTTTTTTTAATTATCTAATTTTTAAAAAAACAAAACAATTACCTACATAATTTTAAAAAAAAAAGTAGTGAAAAAAAATTAAAATAGACAATATTTTTTAAAAACTATTTATTGATATTTCAAACTGTATACATATATGTATAATAAGTAAATTTGAGGAAATTATTGCGATGACTTGTCAATAACATGTGAAGAATCACTGACTAGTAGCACTTCAATAAAAAAAAAAATCTATATAAGAAGGTCTAACGGCCATCTTCTTTTCAGACGTTTTAGTGGATTATTGGGTTGAAAGACTAGTGGATTAGGATGATTATGGAGTTTACTATGAAAGAATAGGTATGTGGTTTGGGCTAAATCGTAACATAAGGAACATTAACGTCTATAGGGATAAGGTTATTTGTGACAAATTAAGGAGCATTAAGGATTTTTTGAAGGATTTTGGATTGCGAGATGAATTAGATGGTTTGGTGGAGCCCCAAAGCTCAACTCCATATGCCCAGAGAGGTCTATAACTGTCATGTAAATGAGCCGTTTGTAATTAATTGGTAGGTTTGAACGGTTTGAAATGAAAGTAGACAATATAAAATCAAATTATAATTGTTCTTACACAGTTTTTTTTTTTTTTTTTAGCATTTTTTTTTATTTTTTATCCTAAATCAATAGGGAGGAATAAAGTCTTTTTATCCTTGCTCTTAAAATCAATAATAATCCTTCATCATAAAATCAATAATATTTATTATTACATTTTTTTTTTTTTATATTTTAACAACTGGATCGTTTTTAACGAAATAACCTTACCGACTATTGGAGTATATATTGAGAGTTAGCTGAAAAAATTGAGGCCGCTGGAATCATAAAGCTGGGTCCCGATAAATGATTTCTAGCTAATAAAGGATTTACAGCCCGCCCGTCGTTAGGGGTCCTGGTCTCGTTCGTGGGGGAAAGGCTTAAAGCAGTGGCAACACGAATATTCTATTGGCAAATAAATAAATTGTAATTGACATTGATAAAGATCTAAGTTTATAAATACAAAAAAGACAATATCTTAACCCTGTAGAGGTATCCTTAAAAAATATGCTAGAAAAGGTGTACCCTAACAAAATTATATTTTTATATAACTAAATTTAAAATACATAATCCTAATAGTTTTAGTAAGTCTTACAATAATAACTTAAATGTACAGTGTTGATTGCCAGAATCAAGGTTCACCACACTGTCATATACTTTTATATTTAAAAATTACAATTCAACCAGATGAATGCGATGAAATTATCTGTGCCAAATAAACATTATTACCAAATCAAAATTTCGATCCTTTGCTCTTTGATAAGTGTTTAAAAATTTGATTCATAGGTCTTTTGTTGTAAGCACTGATAATGCAGTTCATTATCCGTAAGATTTTCTAAATAGTCTCTATCCATCTAGAGTACCAACTCTTATATTAAAATTAAAAATTCGATGTCCAGGTATGCTTTTACGTAATCTTCAAGAAATTAATCAGTGCAAATTTTAATCAGGTTAAAAATTACTGCTTTATGTGAAAATATCATTGAAGAAATAATGTTTAATTCCATATTTCCTTTCAAGATTCTTATCGATAAACAAACAAGCAAAAACTTTAAATAATCGTATTTGATTTAAGTTGAAACTATTGTAATACATCTCCGTATGCAATAAACTTTATATTGTGTTTTTTATTAAACAATAACACTTTTATTTAACATGTTATTGGGCGTTTAGATGTATATTTGCCTCAGAGCTTATATAGAATAGGTTAGGTATAAAAGTTAGGGAGTTGATAGAACTCGTGGGAAGGGGAGGGGGGGTAAGTTGGGCAGTTTGCCGAGGTTTCAACTAACAGTGCTGCCCTCTTTCCGGCTAATTGCTTTCAATTAACATCACCTTCCAGACCGCACTCTTCCATCTTATTCTGTATTCTCTTAACGTTTATCTTAGGCAAGCCAAAGCTTCCTAAATAATAGTTTCACTGATTATATATGTTTTAAGGGTTTGTAAGTTTAGGCAAGTGTTCAGTCATTTAATTGTGTAATAAAGGTTTTCCAATGCTACCATTTCAAATTTGTTTTTTGAATGCCCTCGAACCAAAAATACCACTGTTTAGGAATTATATTGGTTCGAATGAAAAATGTCAAGTTTTATCTACATTTTTTAAGGTTTGGATTTTTTTTAAACGCTCTGGCTCTGTTGGTGTTTCTCGGATCGAAAATTTTCCGAGAGCTTTTAGATTAGAAATTTGTTTGAGAATATTTATTGTTATATAACCTTTGCCATTAGGACCTACCTATTTAGGAGCTATATTGTTTTTCATATTGTCTTATTTGAATCCTCCTTTAAAGCCAACCAACTGGAATAGAAGAACTAATTCCCCTCTTAAAACTCTCTTTAACTGCTAGTCGTTACAGACTACTTCAACATTTACTGGACAAACGCTTTGATTCCAATTTATTACAAAATACTTATTTACATGACTGTGATTAGACATATTCGGACTTACTGAGTTGAGCTTCGGGACTCTACTAAACCATCCAATTCAATTTGTATCCAATCCTTCGAAAAATCCTTAATGTCCCTTACTTTGTCACCAATAAACTTATCCATAAAGACCTTAATGTTCCATACGTTGCTAAGTTAGCTAAAACCAGATACCTATCCTTTCATAGTAAGCTCCATAACCACTCAAATCCGTTAGTTTCTCAACTTGCTTTCCACTCCATTCCTGATAATCCTCCGAGGCGTCTGAAACGAAGATGGCCTAGAGACCTTCTAGTGTAGAAGTTTTAATAAAGTGCTACTGATGAGTAGTTCTTTCCAAGTTTTGACAAGTTATTGTAATCGTTATCAGTTCATTTACTTGGTGTATATATTTGTATTGATGTGTATATTTGTATAGTTGTAAATTTCAATAAATTAAAAAAAAAAATTGTTTTATTATTTATCTCCATTTATTTTATTTTCCTTTAATCTCCCTTAATTTTAGAATAGCAACGCCACTGAATGTCGCTCTTAAATATTTAGCACTAATATTGTAATAAACTTATTCATAATAAAACATCAAAAAGGAAGGTACTTTGTGAAAATATATTCAGGTATTAACATTATATTATTATATAAATTTTCTTTTTGAATAAAACTTTTATACAGTAATTATCATCTGCAATAAATATGGGAAATAAGTAATATATGTAGATGGCTTTATGATTGCATTCACACATTCTTATTATATTTTAATGATAAATGTATGTATATCACCTTTTATAATAAACGAGATATTATTATGTTGTATATTTCTTTGGTATAACTCCTATTTATTTTCATTAGTAACTACATGTTTCGGAGACATGCCCCATTTTCAGGCTTCTCCTAATCAGTGATTTCCTTACCATTGTCAATTTTCAAATGTTTCTAGCCATATGTATGATAAATGTATTTGAGGAACTTGGGTCGGTATGAGATATATTTAACGGTTAGATATTTAATTTCATCTAATTCAGCACTTCAAAAACATATAAAACGATTACAAACATGATATATATATTTTTTTTATTATTTCTTTTTTTAATCTGAAAACTAGGCTCCGTGCAGATGATCTGATTACTCTATGTTTTCATTCGAATCAGTAGCTTTTATAGCCTATACAAATATACTCAAGTGGGGCCATTCGTGAATCTAGCGGACAAAAGTCCAAAAATGAAGTTTGATTTTTTTAATGCAAAAAGTTGTTGATCTGACAGGCTAAATGTTGGAGGACATGAAACGAAGTTAATCAGGCTGAGGTAATGTCCATAAAGCAATTCAATAAATAACAAACTAATACCACTATTTTTTTTATTTTTTTTATTTCTTTATTTCCTATACAATTTGTTTTTACAATTCACAAAATTACATACTGTACCAAGAAAATAAACCAGACTCAACTTAAAATACAATACTAGTAATCAACTTAAATATATGTAATGTAATCATAACTTATAATGAAAGAAAAATATATGAAAAAAAAAACTTTCAACAAATAAACAGAACAATATAACATCCTAGAAATAAATAAACAAAAATTGTGACTATACGTTCATAAATATCTATCTATATATATATATATATATATATATATACACACACACACACACACACACATATATATACACACACATACATACATACTCATACATACCTACATACTTTTTTACATGTATATGCAAATTTTTATACATATACATACTACAAGCATATTTAATATAACAATAAATAAATTTGATTGATATATTACAATAATAAATGCTTAGTGCTTTTATGTACATATAACTAATACCACTTTAATTTTGTACGATTTAAGAATTAAGTTAGTATTCTTTCAGACACTCGAAAGTTAACATTGTAATAAGTTTTCTTATTTTGTTTACATTTTACGAAGAAATGCATTACAATAGTAAGTTTTAGTACATTTTTTTTTAATTTTATGGCATTTTAGATTCTCAGATGGTAGGCCAATTAAAAAGTTGAAAAGTAAAAAAAAAACATATTCAAGTTTTAATCTGAAAGTTTTTACGTAGATCTTAAATTATGGTTCTGTGGGTCTGGGGACACTTACTTTTAGTGAATATATTGCATTTTACTGCCCGTTTATCAGTAGCATCAAAAATTGTGTTGCAGGCGGAGTACTCTCAGTTGGAATTGGTTGCAGCGTTACGGGCTGGAGGTTTCAGTTTTAATAATTCCCAGAAAGAAAAATATATTTGGTCAATCATATAATTCAAAAATTTGCAATTGGGCGACTCACAGAGGATGTCCAAAAAGGCAACACAAAGGGATAAAAAGAGACAGGGAAATGTCTCGCACAGTAACCAACACTGACTTTATGAATAATTTGTTGATTTCATCTGATCCTTTAAGTAGCTCATACAGACCACTACCTGAGAATTATACAACTTTCGGCAATAGTGGTCTCAATTTGTTTGTAATATCAGACGCAGATACGAGTATGATACCCTTACATAGTGGAAAAGGTAGTGATGATAGTGATAATCTCGATCTAAATGATTTTCATTATATACTATAATTTTATTTTCAGTATAAAGCGATATAATAGGTTTGAGTTCTGCTCGTGCTCTAAATTCAATGAGCCCAGAAAAATCTACTTGCAGATCTTTATCACGAACACCAATGACATTGCCAATGTTGAAAATATTTTAAATATTCCTAATATTAAAATAAAATAAACATAATTTATAATTATATCTGTAAAATATCTATACAAATGACAACCAGTATTTCGTATTCTTTCCCATTATGTAAATAAATTTAGAATTGTCTGAGAATGTACCAGACTCCCATTTTTACGAGAATTGTCTTTTATAAATAATATGATTATCTACCTATCTATCTGTCTATATTATAAATTCTATTTATTTATTACTGTACAAAATTTCAGAGAAATTGTTAGTTGTTACAGAGGAGTTTTTTCCAATCATAATATTGACATTATTATCATATAGTGGGTATATTCATTTTTTTAAAAATCCAGTTTATGTAATCATCGCTAAATCAATAATTGGTTTTGTGAATTTTTTTCACTTAGTAAAACAACAGGTCACAAATACAATTTTAAATATTTTATCAATCTTTTATTAAGCATGTTTTAATCATTTCAAGTTGTTTTGGATCAGGTAAAGATATTACATTATTCATATGAATAATGTAATATCTCTTTCAGACTTTTGTCCCGGTAGATTCACGAATGGTAACACTGTGTAGCGGCCGGCGAATTCATTACCAGTTAATTGGCTGACATGATTAAAGATTTATAGCTAAAAAAATAAATAAATTGGTTTGTTTATATACATTATAAATGATATATTTATTCTTACAACTTAGGAGAAGGAGAAAAACAAAATTGATTTGAAATAGCCGAGCTGGAAGTGAGATATTGGTGGAGTAGGTGTCAGTTAATACAGCCAGCGGGGGCAGGCAGTCGAAGCGGATAGGACTCGCTATTGAGTGAAACAGTGGTCATTAATCTGCACCCTGCACGACACCATGGACCACAAAGGCTCTAAGAACGGCTACACATCACAGCCCTACAGTCTACCTTATAGCACCTCCCAAAATACGACAGTCAATTGTTAATACACATATATTTCCTAATGGCTTACATGTCGAATCTTTCTGAATTTATTCATGTATTTATATCCATTATATTTTTATAAATCCATCACTTCTTATATTTATGAGTCCAAAACTATAAAAAAATTAATTAAATTTGGTTTTCCGGAAAATAATAAAAGCTTTCTTGTTTTCTTTAATTTGCCCCTCTAAATAATAAGATTAATACTTAATAAAAATATATATATATATATATATATATATATATATATTTTTTTTTTTTTTTTTATGGATTTCAATATTCATTATATCACTTCTAAATAAAAAATCAAAGATAGGTCGACTACGATTTTGGCTGACTAGTCGGCAAAAAGGTCGATCATTAGTTTTGTTAAAACTCGGGTGATATCGGCAATGTTCGAGACGCTTCGATTATTGCGTTATAAACGTACATATATGTGGCTACGGGTTCTTGTTTATTTTTTCTTTTCTTTTTTTTTCAATATAACGGATTGTTATAATAATGCAAAAGTCAGAAACATTACTTAGCTCAGATAGTAAAATGTGAATTTTCAAATCCAATCATTCCGAAAGAGATACCGTGTTTATGAACATATGAGGCGCCTAATTGCAAAACGTAGCAAATCCACCGAAAATCGAAATTGAGTTCTATATACCGTTCAATCCAGCTCCTTGCCACGCAGAAGGCTGATTAGGTTTTAGGTTTAAAAACGAAGGAAAAGCATTTCAAATTTACAATTAAAAATCACGTACTGTTACTAAAGGAAGTAGAACCATGTCTATCGCTGTACCAAAAGAGGAATATGGCTGCCATATTATGCATATTATTTGGGAGATTTAGGAGACATAAACGAGGTGGAAGAAACGCCATTAACTGTTCAGAAAAGTTACCTGTTATTGTGATCCTAATTACTATTGACTAGTCCTTTTTTTAAATTATATTTCATTTTTTTGTTTGTTAAAATAAGCTAATAAATGTTTTTAGATAGATATTTGTTTTGAATTTTAAAGTTACCTACTAAAAACCAGAGTCAATACTACTTTGATACTACTACGCAGCTCAATACTTTTTAGTTTTAATTTTGTTTCTCAATACTCTAAAAAATAATCACACTTATGTATACAAATATTTTTTTATGAAAAATGGTTTCTATCCATTTTCAAAGAAGTATTACTAAATGCCTGTCTAGAAGTAAGATGAGGAATAATAATAATTTGTTTAGGAAAATGTGTATTGTAATTACGTAGACTAGTCCATGTATGTACAAATATCGTTTATTACTTTACTATCCGTTTTTATAGTTCACCGAGCTAATAAGTAACATTTTTGAACGAAAAATCATTGTTTAATCATTGTTCAAATCATCCCAGCACTTGTATTTATTTCATTATCAAAAAGGAATAAGTCTCAAACAGTTGCAAAACGGAGTAAGTCCCCGAAACTGTTGCAAAACGGAGTAAGTACAGAAGAAAAACCAATTTACAAAAAACTGGTCAACAGGGGCCCTTATTACGCTTGCCCAACTAAAACCATCTATTTTTCTGCTAATTATACAAGAAAAATTACATTCATATCAATTGAGCATCATATTTTCATAAGTTTTTGGCATCTGGTGAAAAATTTAGAAATTTGGTTTTGCTACGATTTGCAACTGGACGCCTCATATCTGATATCTTCAGTGAATAAATGGTTAAGTCGAATTTTGATCAAAATCAAATAAATGGCTGAATATTTATTTATTTATTAATCCAACGTCCGACGAGCCTCCCAGTAACGATTGATTATGTCTTCGTTAGGAAATTGAAGAAGAAGAAATTCTATTGTAACAAATTATGCTTGAGAGTAGTGCTCCAATCAATAAGTCCACACTTCATTTAAAAGAAGGAAAGATGAAGGTTTCTTTGAAAAACTTATCAATCAGCATTTAATACAGGATGACAAAAAGGTTAATTAATGAATAGATAAAATAATTTAAAGAAATAAAAAAATTGTAATCCTTCCCTTTTGTAGTCTTTCATTTTTTATCCATGTAAGTAATTAAATGAATATCAAAATACATATCATATTTATTTATTTGCATACCTATATATTTTCATTTATTTTATTTTTTTAAACTTGGATGAATAATTCATCAACCTGACTGCATCCCTGACTTTCATCTCAAACAAGATTATAAATGGTAAGTATAAAACAATTCTTATGAAAAATATTAAACATGGTAAGAACAAATAGTATTTTCATATGATTTCTCCTTTCATTCTGCTATCATTCTGTCTTTCACAACTTGATTACTCACATCTTATATACAAAGACATTTTGACACACTTTCTACTATTTCTATATCATCACTATCATCACAGCAATTGCATTGAACTTTTCGATTGTCCTCTTATAAAAATGACTTAAAACTTTTTTTTCTTGTTTCAGGAATGTCCGGAAGGTGTGGTTCAAGAAGACGCCTTTAGAGACATATACTCCAAATTCTTTCCTCATGGAAGTGAGTCCAGTTCATTTATTTTTCTCTGTGTATAATATTATTGTATCATACTAAATAATGTAATATTAGATAAGAATAGATAACGAAAGCAATGTTAATATATAAGTGCAGTATTTAAAGATTGCATGTTAATGAGTAATTTTACAGCTTAAGCAGGTTTAGCCCAAACTTGCATGATCAGTTTCATTTAGAATCACAGTATCAATTAATTAGAATAGTAGTTATTTAATATTATTCGGCTCATAGTAGTTAATTTTTATATCGTTCATAATGATGATATATATTTTATAAACTTCAGAACTATAACAATTTTATAAGTAATTTTTCAAAATCAAAATAAAGCATTCAAAGCAAAGTTTAAGCAATTATGCTTATAAATTGCAATTAGGTAATTATCAAATATAAAAACCCAAACTCTTATAATTGTGACCTCATAATACGAACGATCATTATATTTTAGTATTATGAGATATTTATTGCTAACTATTCGATAATTTATATTAAAGTTAACATTCAATAATAAGTATTACTTAAATCAACATCAAAGTAGTGAATATCCGATTTTCTATAAAGAGTAAAATATGTTCTGGAACTATTCGTAAATAATGTTTCTTTTTAAAAAAAAACAAAAACAAAACATAAGTGACTGCAAGATTAAACCTACATGTACAAACCTAAACTAAAAAGTAATAATCTTTTAATTACTTCGAAAAAAAGCATCGAAAATATCGATACTTATATATCTATTCACAATTTATGATCAGTTATTTTTGGAGTCGGTGCCTATCAAAACAAAAAAAAAACAGGTAATTGTAAAGATCACCCCCCCCCCCATTGCATCACCACCAACCTGTCCCGTGCCTGTCAAAAATTTGTCACAAAGTTAGGATTACTGATCATGAATTGTGAATAGGTACATAAGTATCGATGATTTTGTTGATTGCCATTTAATGATCTTTGTTTCGAAGTAATTTAATTATTTTTTCCTTTTTATTTCACGTTTGTACATGTAGGTTTAATCTTGAAATCTTTTTTTCTTTTTTTTTTCTAAAATTAACCTTTTATTTTTTTTTTAACTTTAACAATTACGAAGCAGTTTAAAGAACTTAATGTTGTTAGAATAATAAAATTGGGATGGCTATGCTGAGCTGGATACGTAGCCTGGATACAGAAATTTGATATTCCGATAAGATTCCTTGAGAGTCATTGCACCGCATAAGAAGAGTTGGCTGACCGATATTGGGCGCAGAGATGACTGGCAGAAGCTTATTAAGGAAGCCAGAACAAATTAAGGGTTGTAGAGTAAACTAGATGGGTAGATAAAAAACAAAAACCATCCTTTACCACTAACAACCTATGGAGGGTCTTGGATTCAGTACTTCGGTAAGGGCCAACGGTCGTGAAAGGATGAGATTTGGCCAGAATTCATGCTCAACCGCCGGGCTTTTTCCCCCAATTAAGGGTACCCACGTTTTTGAGGCTGGGGGTTTCCAAGGAGGGTCTTCCGACCGTGGATCCGAGTCAGGTCTGAAGAAACAGAATATAAATTTCCTTCCATTAGACGAACTCTAGGTCGGGCCCGTGAGAATGGTACTCAAGCGCTTTACCCACTGAGCTACCGCGCCTCCAGATTGATAGATAGATGAATACAAATAATAAATTAATAAGAAAAAGGAAATTCATATGATTTATCTGTAATAAATAACTTCGTTATTTACTGTTCTTTAATTTTAGCTAGAATAGAGCTTATAAACATATTAGCTTGGACTTAAAGCACCGTGTTAATGATTTTACCTTTTGTGGCATGGTCAATCGTTGATAAAACAAAATGGTGTCTCAAAATTAGCAAAAGATTTAAAATAAATAGAAAACAGTTTTTAATCTTTAGATTGCTATTTTTTTATTGTATCATAAACTACGTAAGATTGGGTTGTTCATAGAATAACAACTTAACACTAACACCCTTCTCGGCTATGGTCTAAAATAGCATTTATTAATATCAATTTTTTTTCTTTTGAATATGTATTTAGTAAAATAATTCATTTACAAACCTCTAATTTCTAAAAGAAAAAAATATCCCAAACAGAGAAGCAAAAAACAAAAACAACGTTTGCTAAAAAGAAATGGTACAGCCCTGTAATTCGGTACAGTTGTGCAGGAAGCACTAAATAACATACTGGATCCCCCGAGGGTGCGGAGTAAATGTGGGGAGAGGGGACCCTGTTGTAGGTCCCTTTTCCTGTTTTATCAAGAAAAACTGGGAAAAAATAGGTCTCTTCTAAAAATCAGGTTCTCGAGAAACTAAAAATATTCCATTGTTGCATAATTTAAAGTGTATTTCGCAATTATAACTATATACAAAAGCTTTAGATTCTTAGCTAAATAATTAATTAAATAATAAAAATAATTTGAGATGTTAAAATATTAGTTTTGTTTTTATTTATTTAATTATTTACTTTAAGGTACCGAGTACTGCGACATGGCCAGAGGCACCAAATTCTGGATTCTAGTTTATCTAAATGGTTCTAAAGATCCTGCAATCCCTGAGGAACTTTAGAACATCTCGTTGATCGGGGTAGACCCCACCGCTGGAGCACTGTTTTGTTTTTGTTTTTTTAATTGGGACCGTGCACTTTTTATTCAATCTACCAAGCACCAAATTTCCGGGAGTAATCTGGCATTGTTGATTGTGTTTATATTATTTACGTTTATCTTAGTTCTCCCCGGTGTCTTTAAGTCCGTTATTTTTAAAACATCAATAAAAATGGTCAAATGTATATTAAAATCAGAATTTCAAAGAATTCCTTTTAAACCTCATAGCAAATCAGAGTATAAAAGAGGAATCAGTCTAGTGGAAATTGATCATGTTTTTGGAGTGGAATAATGAATACCTAACTTATAGCCTTTGTGATCCCACAAAAGAGTCATTTTCCGTATAAATTTATAATTAAGTTTAGCCACCTGTTTATATAGGTCATCAGTTTATGCTGATTTAAACATATTGTAGTGCAACGATACGAATTATCTCTATTGTATATCATCACTGAATTTGAAAACTAAATATAACTAGTAAAATATAATGGATCTTATCAGATTTTCATTTTTGAATGTGTTGACAGGGTAAATTGTACATTTTTGTATTTTTGGTTGTAGAATACCTGTACTTTTCGTTTTTAGGATTTATAACTTTAAAGAAATTTGGTAACAAATCGAACCACTGCTCCAACAAATTCATGCATGGCTCTTTCAGATCGATTGCGATGCTTCTCTTTGAGGTTTACATTTGTCGATAGGTGTGCCTTATATAACCTCACATGTAAACATCCATTTTTTTAGTTACAACTAGGATTGTATGATTTAGTGTATTATATTGATACTTTGCATGTTGTCATTTATACCTAACCGCAACAATAGGTCTTAGAAAGATATATAGCAAAACAACAGAATGCTTCATGCTCTCTCTGAGCAAAATAGAAATATTTTGTTTAAAACAATAAATACTACCAGGTACTCTGATCTATTGGAAATCTACTGAAGTTCAGATAAATTAGATGAATATAGTAATCAAAACTTGGCGGTTAATCATTTTTTAAGAATTCCATTGAAATAAACAATGAATAGAGTCACATAAAGAATGTTGTTAGAATCATATCTGTGTGAATTTGTGCAGCATCAACGACGAAAGAGAAGGAAACTTATATAGGTTATTTTATCAGACTTAGCTGTCTCCTGAAAATTAGAATAGGTTAATTGATAAATTTTGATATTCTAAAATCTGACTAAAGTTAACTGTTATTAACAGTAATTAAAAGTAATTGGTGAAGATAGACATATCCATAATCTATTGTTTTTCGTATTCAGGAAGAAATTGAGTTATTTTGTTGTTGTTTATTTATACACAAATCAATAAAATGCATTACAGGAATATCTAGGATTCGGAGGCACCTCCATTACCATAATTTATGTTGACTGTTAGAAATAGGAACTAGACCTCACAAAGTTCTGTCGTTAACTTATAAAGTACCTGAATTATAAGCCTACCTACAAAGTACCTGAATAATAAAAGTAGGTACTGAAAAGCCAAAGGGAGGGTTGAGCCCAGCTGCAGGTTAATATGAATTGGAGATGAGCCGAGATCTCTGCTCTGGAGCGAGTTATCTATCATTTGACAATTCCGTATTCATAGAGCGCTAACTCAAACAATAAATTCTGCTTTGGCTTGATATATTGCACGTCAACAGTTCAACCACTGTATTTCCTGCCACCTCTTGGGGATATATATTTTTAATTATTTAAATTTCAGAGTATTTAGTTGGATAAAAATCTGAAATAATTGAATAATCTTTAAATCGATTTAAATTGAGTTAGTTAGATAGAATATGCTATTTGAATGAGGCATTAAATATTGCAACATATCCAGGATTTCTTACAGTAAAAACGTGAAATAAAAATAAAACATTGGAATGAAAATAAAAATGAAACCAATGGATTCAGGGAATTGAGACAGATACAATGTTAAATTGTTTAATTTCACGATAGCACAGGCCAACAAAAAAAAAATATGTTTTTGAAAACTTTTTTTACTTTAATAACTGATTTTTGTGTGCTGAATCCAAATCTGGTCTTAGTTTTTTGTATCACCCATAGTTTTTGAGAAATTTGCTTTTTTTATATAATTTAAAAAAGCATATATAACTATTTCATATAAATATAAAGCATTATATAACTGTTCCATAAGGCCTAACTTTATATGTAGAGGTGGTAAGAGAATGTTTCTAGGATCTACAAGGTTTTTTTGGAGAATGTTCTTCTCACCGGGTTTTAAAGATTCCCTCACAGGCCAGTTCTTTCTGCACCAATGTTGATCCCTTGCTCTACCGTCCCACTTACACAAAAAACATGGAAATTTGGTAAAACCGCCTTGCTGACCAAGAAGCATGCATGTTACATACAAGTCACTACTTATCATCCAGCCATGAGCCGAATAGCCAATTTTATTCAACTCCATTTCTAGGTTTTCATAGCTCTCATTCATATGTACAGAATGGTTTGCAGGTATAGATGCATAAGTGTTACTATTGTGTAATAAAACAGCTTTTAAACTAGTTTTGAAAGAATCAATTAACAGCCTCCAGTCTTCTAATTTGTATTCAACACCAAACTCTTTGATCAGACCTGGAATGTCTGAGCAGTACACTAAATCACCTTCTTGTTCAAAAAATTTCGAAATCTGCTGCTCTCTCTTCCTATACACATATATGCTAGTTCCAACTGCCATAAAGTTCTTTTCTTTTAGTCTAGAACCAAGCGATTCAGCTTTTTTCTTTTGTTAACCCAAGAGCCCTAACTAAGTCGTTAAGCTCAATCTGAGTGAACAGTTTAGGCTCTATATTTGCTGTAGCACATTGGAACTCTTCATCATCTTGCTCATCTATATCTATATCTGTTTCAGCAGTGCTGCCAACTATTCTACATCCTGCACAAATTATTTTACAGTTTTATTTGAAGTATATAAAAGCTGTTAAATTCTCTATTAAATCGAAAAATTTAATATATTGAGGTACAAATGTAAAAAAACAGTAGGTGATACGGCTTAATAAGTGTCATATTTGGATTTAGCAACCTAAAAAAAAAATAATAAGATGTTTTAAGTAAAAGAGTTTTTTCATCGTTGGCCTGTGTAATCCGTTTGTAATTTGAAACATTACAAATTACAACAATATACTGTACATATGCCATAAGAAGTATGATATTAATCAGTAAAATATTCCAACAAATTGTAAAATGTTGTATTAACCATAAGGTACTAAACCATAAATAGGCAAAAAGAACGAAATATTTTTATTTAAAATATTTAAAACTTTTATATACTAGGATAATTTTTCCTAAACAATCATCTTCTCTTTTATTTATAATACCACAGTGTCTTTTTTATCAAAATTAAATTCGTTTTAATTGATTTTTGTATTATATCGGGAGAGCGAAAGACGATTTTGAACTGCTAAAATAAATTTTATCTATAGACAATAAGCCATCGTTTGGCGTTCATAGGAACCAAACCGTACCTAACACTGAAACACTGCTCTTTCCATGCCATTGGCATAACTTTTTATTAGATTTTCCAATTCTCTGGAGCCCAATCATCATTTTTTTTTATTTCCAGAAAATTATAAGCCTAATATGTTCTTTTTATTGATAAATTATAGATTTGAAAGATGAAGAAAAGTTCTAATTGATTTCGGATATCCATTCAGATGATTATTCAATCTTTTAATTCCTTTTTTGTCAATACTCCACACTTTAAATTCTTCCATTCTGAGCTACCCACTCAGTGGTAATATTAGACTCCCACTCAGGGAATCTTAAACAAATATTTAATTTTTTTCACGAAATATTTCACTGTTCCTTTTAAAATGTAACTCCATCGTAGGTCCTACAATATAAAAAAAAGAGAGAACATTCCTATAAAATTTTGTTTGAAACGGAATATTGATATTACATAGAGTTTATATTATGTTGATAAATTATTTATCTTTATTTATATATTTATACCTGACTTGTGGATTATTCGCGTGGTATTACTTCTAGAAAGGTAGATTTTTTAACCCTTAAGAGGGCGCGCGAATGACTTTGTCTGTAGTTGTACAGTCTGCTTTAACTTCTGAGAATATATTCAGTCCTGATCTAAAAAATTTAGTATTAACATCGATACTTAGTTGTAATGGAAGTAATGTAACCTAAAAAAAAAAAATGAGAAATGAACTTTTACTTTTAAGACGTAGCTCGCATCTATATCAAAGATAAATTCTTTTTACATCTCATTTTTAAAGTCAGCTTCCAGCTTGGTTTCACTATTATTTTTAGTGAATGATTTATAAATTCATCTTCTGGGTTGGAAGAATCAGACTCCATAGATTTTCCAGTGCAAGTTCTAGTTCCTTTTTCCTCGTAAGATTGATCTTTAATCTTTCCTAAGATTTATTGATCTTTACAACTACAAAACAGAAAACAATTACTTAAATGACCAGGTACATGGTTGACTTTGTCTACCAAAGCTTGGTTTCAGATTATTACATTACAAAAAATGTTACAGGTGATCTCTAGTTTTAATGTGAAACAGTTTTAAAGGTCAAGGGAGAGTCGGAGCAAAGGTATTAGCGACTGGAAGCAAGGGGGTCGAGTTCGGGAAAACTTGGGAGGAAAATATCCGGCTGGTTGACAAAAGCAACCAGCTCGCCCAGTATAGGATTGTTTTATTATTATTTTTATTTATTTCCATTTGTATAATAAATTGAGCTGTAAAGTCCATAGATGAACAAAACGTGAAACTTACAATGCCATAGACGTGAAACCTATTCCTTCTGAAAAAATAACAAAATCTTGTGTGAACTAAAATGTTTATTAAATCATTTATTTCATTTTTAGACCTACTTTTAAAACAAAAAACAATGGTTTCGATTTATGTCCTTTTTAGACCATTCAGCGGAATCCGTGTTTAAATATTTATTTATAGAATCTTAATCATTAAAATCTTGCAGCTACTTTAAAAATTAAAAATAAAATTATTTTAAAACATAATTTTAATATCTTGTTCAAAATATTCCATACCGAATATTTAGGCCTACTTACAGAGCCTGGAAGTGGAACGTGGCGGCATGACGTCACGTGGTCTACTGACGTCATCTGCTAATTGGAACGACGTCACTATTGGAGATAGGTGTGACAAAGGGGGACCGGGAATGACCTCAAAATCCCAGTTTTTCATTCGTCCATTTCAAGAATTTTCAGATTTATCAACAGTTCCGATAAAGGAAAATCACCGATTACCATAATGAAACAAATAATAGTAGATTTAAATAAGTTATAAAAGTATGATTTAAGCTACTAGTGAATGAAAATCACAGAGACTAGCTAAAATTCAGTTACTAATGAAATTTCATGAAATTTAGAAGGTCTTTGAAGACTTTTAAGTAGACCTATTTTCGTTGTACCACTGTTTTAAGCCCGATTATTATTAACCTTCCACTGGTCGGACCAATTTCTGTAACACCAGTGGTCGCGCGTAGTACAGGCTACAACACGCTGTTTTTTATCCGTTTTTGTTCAAATTTTATATTAAATCTATTAATTTAAATATTTTGACCATTCTTGATTTTTTTTTAAAATATATATATAGTATATTAATATTTTAAACGTAAATGAGAATATATTTATGATTGAAAATAATAAAAAACAAATTTATAACTCGATTAATTTTTATTTAGAATATTAAAGTAAAATTTAATTTTTCGCTGGTCTAGAATTGTTGTTTTTTGAACAATTATTGAAAAAATATTTTTTTAGGAATGACTTTTGGTTACAGAATTTAGAAATCCATGGCCTCTTTCCCCTCATCATATCCATCTCTACCCTCATCATCGGTTTCTGTATCATGATCTGGAATATTTTCTATTTCCTCTTTACTCAAATCCGAATCACTCACCTTAAAATTTTGATTTTCCTCTTCTTCGTCTAGCGAAATTCACGAAATATCTTTTAATTTTATTGGTTTCCACCAAATGAAAACATTCCGAATAATAAGTGCTTCACTCACTAGAATAAACGAAAGCAAGAATTCAAAAGATCATACTTTCATTATGCCAATTCCAGCTGATTGCTGTGGAAGGGACAAAAAAAAAATCGAAACGAGACCGATTAGCTATCACGGTTTATCGTAGATATAAAACTAAGATAGTCTAAGTAAATTCTAGGATTTAAAGATATTTTTAATGATAAAAGTATAGTTGACTGGTATGATGAATGGAGAAGAAGATGATCAGGGATGCAGTCTAAGTAACACCACGTCTAAGAAGAAATTCTTTAATACGGGCCAACGTTTCGACCTGCGTTGCAGGTCTTCTTCAGGGCCACCGAACCACACTTGTGAGGAGAAGGACGATGACTGATGAAGACGTCAAGTCGAAACGTTGGCACGTATTAAAGGATTTCTTCTTAGACGTGGTGTTACCTTGACTGCATCCCTGATCATCATCTTCTCCAAAGATATTTTTAATTTAACAACTGATTTCGAAACGAACAGATGAGTAGTAAAATCTCAGAAATTATCTTCCACAGATCTGTTATTACTATTTTTACTTTCTTTTTATTTTTCATGTAATATTGATATAATTCTAACATAAAACATCAAGCACTTCTTTATAGTGTGCGATTCATGCATTTGAGCATTAAATATGGTCTTGATTGGTTCCTTTGATTATGGCCACTTGTTGCTGTTACATTTACGCGTCACACAGTGGTTCAGAAGCACAATCTAGAACGCCAAAAATCATCTCATTTGGAAAACACAAATGCTACTGCCACATCCATCTTTTAAATTAGAAAGAATTATTGGATCATAGAAAAATAGTTTTAGTTTCAGTAAATACAATAATATTAGAACAAATCTGAAGAGCGAATGAAATCCAGATTTTATTATTAGACCTGGAAAACAATATTAGTCCAGTCAATGAGTACTGAAATGAGGGGTGTAGATTTAATGAAATATGCGATTTGTCTTCTAGCTTCGTTAGGAGTAGTTAAAAGGTTAACAATGCCCCGCCGCTGGAGGGAGGGGGGGGGGTTCATTTTGTTTGGTTTTTCGATTATATCTCGAAAACGGTTGACTCTAGAAAAATATGTTTAAAAAAAACATTAAAACTAATTAAATTTCCTATAAAATAGTTTATATAAATATGTGTCGAACTCCAAACGGTTTTCGTTATTGAAATCGATAATTTGCGAGAAAAAAATAAAGTGTGTACCTCACTTTTTGTTAAACATCTGCTTCTGGTGGCTTTCACGATCGTTTCTCAAAATAATTATCGGATTCAATGTTATACAGCATTAAATGTACTTTAATTTCATAAATGCATTTCTGGCATTTGAAGTAAGTGTTTAACAAAAAGTGATATAAACTTCTTTTTTTTTTTAAATTATCGACCTTTAATAACGTATATCTCGAAAACTGTTGGTTCGACAAATATGAATAGAAATAATTTCATGGAGAACTTAATTAACTTTAATTTTAATTTGAAACATATTTTACTAGAGTTTAAAGTTTTCGAGATATAATCGAAAAACACAAAATTGAACCTTCTCCCTTCCCTTCTACCCTTAGCTCACCCTAGGGGCAGGGAATTTTAGTAGATTTACCTTTAAATACTCCTAACGAAGTTATGAAGTCAAAAATTATCGCATACTTCATGCACTCTACAATGTGTTTAATGACTGGAATATATTTAGTCTACTGTTAATTTCCACTAGGAACTTGTTTTATTCTTATATTAGTTTTCAACTAGTCACTTTACCAAAAATAGGTGTTAATGTATAAATAATATTCTTCTAATATAGTGAATAGTGAGTAGTGAATAATAGTATAATATAATAATAGGGAATTTTATAAATCAATTTCTAACTGCTGGATCAGTTATTAGTCCTTCATGATATACACTGCATATCTTTCCATCTGTCGCAATAGCACTATTGTCTTGTTTAAATTCCCAAAGCATTACATGATGAATATGTATTTTTCTACTATCCATTTCAGATGTTAAAAAAAACAAAAAACAGTTACGTTAAAAACGTGACGTATATCACACAAAACAGTTGATAAAAGATCAACTGAAGACGCGTCTATTAGTCGTTATTAAAAATCGATAATTTTAGAAAAACAAAAATTTTTACCTCACTTATTGTTAAACATTTGCTTTAAATGCCACAAACGTATATATGAAATTAAAATAAATTTAATGTTCT
Source organism: Euschistus heros (assembly GCA_003667255.2). Taxonomy (NCBI): domain Eukaryota; kingdom Metazoa; phylum Arthropoda; class Insecta; order Hemiptera; family Pentatomidae; genus Euschistus; species Euschistus heros. The sequence goes on from RCWM02000492.1 coordinate 798,766, forward strand.
ACAATTTGTTCTGAGAAAAGATCGTGGAAGAAACAAATGTTTGACAAAAAGTGTAGTAAAATTGGTTTTTCCCAAAAAACACCGATTTTCAATAACGCATACCTCAAAAATCGTTGGAATTTTTACAAATGTTTACTAGATTAATTTTATAGTAAATTTAATTAGCTTTAATTTTGATATTAAACATATTTTTCTACAGTACACCGCTTTCGAGATACAATCAAAAAACCTAAAAATGGGACCTTCTTCTCCCCCACCGTTAGCTCACCCTTTAGAGGGCAAGGACTTTTAGTATTTTTATCTTCTAACTATTCCTAACGAAGCTATGAAGCCAAAAATTATCGCATATTTCATGCACTCTACATTGTGTTTATTGACTGGACTCTATATAGTGAAAACAAAATCTTGTCATGGTGATTAATAGCTGGTAAATACGAACAATAGATTCTACTTAACCTCATCGGAAGTTACTTATGACTCGATCTAATAATTCACAGTTCTGACATTCTGTGTTGTGCCAATTTGAATTCCTAAGAAAAGCTTTTGAAATCAGTTGTGCTTTGCAAAAGTTCAATATTTTGAGAAAATCATGTTTTCAGCAGTGAAGGAATCATTATTTGTAAACAAATCTCTTTTATCTTAAACTAATCAGGCAACCGTTTTCCTTGCTCGGATATAGCCCCACAGTTGGTAGTTTAAAATGCTAAATGATAGCAATAATAGTTCGCTATGTTGGAGAGATAAATATTAGCGAGAGCAAATCTAACAAATCTAAACAAAATTACAGACTGGAGGGACTTCGCGTGACACCGAGGAGTCGCATGATAAAATATGACTGAATCAACAGAGATAAGATTCAAACAAAAATACAACTAAGTGAATAGAACAGTTGGCCTTTTAGAGCAGAATTGGTTTTCGGCGATAGCATCCTGAATAGATTTTCCCTGAAGACGTCTCTCTTCGAAGCACGCAAGTCGTCCAGTCGAAATAACTTTCTAGATTCCTTCAAGCAGCTAATCTCTGCCCCGATATCCCTTGAGGAAAAGTTGATCAATGCGAAAATAAGCAACTAATCCATTAGAAAATTTAAAGTATTATTTATTTTTCTACATTAAAAATGTATATGCACATGTGCACCCAAATATATGCCTCTCGATACTCTTAAAATATTTACAAGAGCTATTTAAACTTCTAGATATATACCGTTTCTAGAATAGTTTAATAATTTTCTAGTTTTGTTCAATACATTTCCACATTTATTTAATATTTTCCTTTTTTTTTTAATTTCGAATTCATATTTAAACATTTTTCAATTATGTTTAATCATTTTATATTTTATTTTAAACTATTACATTTATATTTTATCGTTTTCCATATATTCTTAGTATTTTTCAATTTAGATTGAACCATTTTCCAATTTAATTTAAAATGTTTCTAATTGGAATTAGAGCCCCAACATTTTTTTTAGGAAATTGGAGAAAAAGGATAACAATCATCAAAACGATATATAATGACAACCCATTATTTATTATTAGATAAAAAACAGTACAATAATGTAAAAATAAAATCATTCATTTTTATTATTATATTGAGTGCTGGAGTCCTAGTCGGGCCTTGGCTTCACAAAAAAGAGTAACATAGATCAAGTAAACACTGGAAGTCGTAAATGTCAACGCTGTTCTCATTCCCAACTGAATTAGATGTTATTATTAATTAACTGTTATTTATAATCATGCAAACTTTTTATCAATGACCTACAACCTTAAGGGCTTAATCCATTAAGATATTTATTACTGTAGTGTTTCTTACCTAACAAATGCCACCTATCGATCAATTTCCAAACTTCACTGTTATCCTCATATTATTGCTTTTTATTGACAAATTAATTAAAAATCAGTAGATTTTATTATTGCTAAACCTTCCTGAAACTATAAAGATGGTGTGATTAAAATTTATTACAGATTGGCTCAGTAGCTTTCGTGGATGGCGATTATAAAGGAAAAATGGCTTGTCCTTTTATATAATAGTATAGATTTAATATGTAAATTAAAGAATCAAAATACATTCTTTTTTTTTAAAAAATATTATGTAGTTGATTAAATACAAGTAGTGATCTGATCAAATGAAATGGCGATCAAGAAGGCAGAGAGTAGAAGGAGAGGGAATTTTTTTTAAGGAAAAGTCACTAAGAGTTTCGAATATAGTCCAAGATCTTTTGGAACCTAGTCAACATTAAGATATAATCATTTAAATTTAAAAAAAAAAACTTTCAATTTTGGTATTACGGTGAATTGTGATTTGTAGCGAAGCGGCTAATGGTTGATTGTTTAGAAGAAGTGAGAATAAAAGGTTTTACAATTTATTTATTTTTTGTTCTTAACTGACCTTTGTAGAGAGGACTTTTGATTATCTAATTTGAGCGTTGTCTTTGAGTATGTTTTTTTTATTAGTATTAAATATTTGTTGTAACAGTAGGTTTATGGGGGTTTTTAAAGACAGTGGTTTTGTGCTCAAATATATTTTTCTGATATTTTGATATTCATATAGTAAAAGTATTTTTTATTTGCACTGCAAATACAATTTATTCTTTCTTTTTTTTTATGTAGGTATATAGTTTGGTCGTAAAGTATCCCTCAGATATTTCAGATATTGCTAGCTGAACAATAACTGTGATGTTTGTAGATACTCTATTTTTAGTTTTGTATATTATATCGACAGGGGCATATCTGTTGGATGGTGGTCTATAAATTTTTATAGTGACGTAAAGCATTGTCATCTTAACCTAGAGTGTAACGTTTTTTCAACCTCAAAAATATAAAATTTTGAAGCGCTCTAGCTCTGTTGATGTTTCTACGATCGAAAAATTTCTAAAAGCTTCCTTATCAGTAATTAAATGAAAAATATTTTTTGTTACATAATGTTTGTCGCTAGGTCCTACCGTTTTGGAGCTATATTGGTTTGAAAGAAAAAAAAATATAAAACATATTTAACACAACTCAAAAAATCTTGTTTTGTGGATTTAAAGTTTTTATAACTATGCTACAATCAATTGTTTCATTGAAGGAGATTTAATTTAAGTATTTCATTTTTAAAAAGCGTAACTCCTATTATCCTTTATTCGTTACATCATGTTTTGGAGCTCATTTGCTCCATCTTTAGGTTCTACAATCACATTATATTCATTTACAATTCTATACTTATACTTTTGTATTATATTCAACAATATTTGAATTTTTACTTACAACTGTTATATTCTCACATAGTCACATTTCCCACCCTGGCACTAAGTACATAAGAATAATCCCACACTGGGTAAAAAAAGAGGCAAATTAAAAGGCCATAATGTATAAGTAATAAATAAATAAAACAATGAGTGAACGTTGCCCAGTAGAGTTTCAGTGTGTGGGGATATGTGACTGCTTAAGATGTGAGAATATCACAGTTATAAGTAAAAATTCAAATATTGTTGAGTATAATAGTAAAAATATAAGTATAGAATTGTAAATGGAATATAATATGATTGTAGAACCTGAAGATAGAGCAAATGAGCTTCGGAACACGTAATGGATAAAGGATAATAGGTGTTATGCTTTTTATAAATGAAATTCATTGCTAAGAAAAATGCTTAGGAAATACTTTAGTTTGCTTGGACGAAATTATCTTCAATTTGATACCTTATCTAAAGGGTCATTAATAATGTGTATATAATTTTAATTTAATATTTTTAATTTATTTTTCAAATGCCAGTTTTAAAAAAATGTTTAGAGTTGTGCCACTATTGCAGTCCATGAGCTTATAAAACATATTATAAATTATTATTTTTAATTTTTTTTTTGTACATTTTTGTTTATATTATTTCTTTATTAAGAAAGATTTATAACAAAACATTTTATTGCTGTTAGACATAACGAAATGAAATATCACGAAAATCTAATGATGAAAAGGAGAAAAAAAAAAAAAGGTTTCAGAAACTTTCCTGTTGGCCAGTTTTTTTTTGTTTGAGCTGCTGATGGCCGGTGATTTTGAAGACAAAAAAATATAGCAGCTTCCTAAATACCCAAAAGCCAAGGTCTTTCTTTCTATCAGAGCGACTTTCAATCTCGTAGTCTAGGAGAATTAAATTATTCAATTTCACGATCGGACGATCGAACGGTAATTGAAGAACTGACGGATTCCAGCCGATTACGCTAATGATTTGCTTAAGGTATGACGGTGAAGCGGAACTGAGGACCCTTTGTGAGAGGAATTAGCGGCTATCGCCCGAGGACAGGAATAGATAGAGTAGAACTTGGAAGATTCCTAGATTAGTTGTACTGATTCATATACTGACATTTATATTCCTAACATAACTCTCTTGGAGAGGAGGGAGAGAGTATAATTGCAAAAAATAAACGTTTCTTTTGAATTTAACGAGTTGCAACTGTTTTCAAATAACACATCCCGGCGACGGTCGCTCTCTAATATAAGAGTTTGGCATGGATTGTTGCAAGTGACATTCTTAATTCCTGAAAAGACATTGGACCTGACACAATTACCCAGAGCATTTATTTTAAAGAATGAAGCATTCATCGTGGTGCATTTGGAGATTCGCCGTAAAGCCTATCGTGTTTTTTTTTAATATGAAAGATTTTCCGTCAAATTTCTCTCCTTTATCGCTTAGCTAAACTGACGTTGATATTCCATTGAAATAATAACTCTATAAGCAAATACAGAATTTTATTCAAATTTAAAATTCAAGCTGAATATTTTCAAGTTTAACTTCAAACAGACTGTACAGTACCATGGTCTGATATATAATAGGATGACATGGGGTCCACATGTCATGAAAAAAAGGAAAACTTTTATACTAAAAATATTCAAAGCTACAACTTAGACATAAAATAAACAATTATGATTACTTACTAAAACCAATTTGGATTTACGTATCACAGATATATGGAACAGCTAAAAATGCACTTATAAACAAACTCCTAATTTCTCAAGAAAAAACGTCCAGGACTATTATATATATATATATATATATATATATATATATATATATATATATATATATATATATATATATATATTCGCCTATTATATATAGACGAAAGCACCTTGATACGCAAGCAACATAACTTTATAAACAGCTCATATTCGTCACAGCACCCAGAAAAGCCTGAAAAGGAGCTGGATGAGAGATCCCCTGACCATAGTTAAAAAAAAAAAAAAAGAAGTAGATGGAACAGGGTTTTTCTCCTCACGCATTTCACTTCAGGTAATTCAATATTTCATCAAATTCATTGATTGTTAGTCACTTTGATTTGAGGTGTGAATAGAAATTTGAAGTTGAATATTATTGAAGGTTTTGCAAGTATCTTTCAGTTTTCATTTGAAATCTATCAACTAAAAAAATAAAAGATTAGTTTTATTTTCATGAGCAAAATACGAATAAATATATTTTTGTATGCTCATAATCCTAGATATAATTTTTTAATGATATACTTTTTAAAAAGCGTGAAATTATTTCAAAAATTTTAAAGTTCTAATTTTTTTAAATAAATGATTTTTTCTCTCTTTAATGTCTAATCATCATGTTAATGTCTAATCATGTTTAATCATACCTGTTGTAAATACAAAAATAATTATTTACAACAGGTAAATATTTATAATTCTGAAATTATAATAATACAGATAGATGTGAGAGAGAGTAGCACTTAATATTCCCTCCTTCTGGCATGGTCAAAAAAAAAAAAATAATAATAATAATAATTATTAGAACTCTCATCCAAATAAGATAACATATAATCAGTCAAAAGTTGTGATTGAGCCCTAAAAAGTTAAAGCAAGAAATTTTAAATAAGTTATATACTTCTTAATCTTATTTTAAAGTAAGAAGAGTGGCCGTCATGCATGTAATAGCTATACATACCACGTTGGAACTTGAAGGCAACATTGCTTTAAAATTTTACAAAATGAATATTTAAATTTTTAATTACAAAGAATAATTTTTAAATATAAAACTGCAATATTATGATTTCTTCAAATATCAGTTTCCGTTCTTTTTAACTGCTATTAGAAGTTACTAGGAGCAGTTAAATTTCTTTAGTATAATTCGTAATAAAAAAGGAATTATTTGCAAATTTATTCAATTATCGGTTGAATCTTTTAGAAGCATTTATCTAATTGTCATCATTTTCAATTATACTTATAATGGTAGGACACTCAGTCTCTTACGGATCTTGTTGGCAATTTTTTTGGAGGTTCCTGGTCAAAATATGAGACACGTATTTTGCTGATCCGATCAATGGTCCCTAGAAGCCGAGAAAAAAATGAAATAGCCTAAAAATAATTTATTATTTCTAATAAAATAATAAAAATCAATAAAATAATTATTTCTCGAGTTTAAAAAAATGGTTTCGACATGATTCTTGCACTAGAATTTTTGTTTTTGAGCGCAGATTTAAAGAAAAACACAGCCGCTTCACAAATTATGGTGTTGATTAATTAAATTCTAAAAAAATATATCATCAAGAAAACTGCCTTTATAGATTTATTTACACTAAAAATGACGCTAGATTCCAATCCAGCATCCTCAAAAACATTAAAAAACGATTATTCTATAAAAACAAAAAACACCAACATTTTCTCCCCCATCAAAGGAGATCCAATTTTTAAACAGATTAGTGGTAATTTTATTTTTAAATCACCATTATTTTGTAACGCAATTCAACTTGATTGGTATTGCTTGGAATAGGAAAGCCTCAGCTTTCTTTTGATGTATACGATCTCAAAAATTAATGGACAAAAATCTATTTGAAAACCCAAAATATTTTTATTTTTAACTTAAGTGTCAAATCCAGATTGGAAGATAAAACTAAATACATTTCAATCTCATTACTACCCAATGTTTGGGTAAATATATGAAATTGACACGTTTAATTCAAGTTTTAGTCAATTTAAAAAAAAAAAAAATTGCTACGATTTTTTATTTTTCTATTTGGATGAATTTTCTAAGTAAAGGTTTATTTAAAATGTTAAATTAGAATCTAAACTTCTAATAAAATTAGAATTGTGTAAAAAAAAATGTATGAATGGAGTTTGCTTGAAGATCTCATATTTTTTTTATAATTTAATTAACCTAAACCAAAAACTATGATATGGCTGCGTTTTTCGGTAAAGTCGCACTTGAAAATAAAACTTTTGGAGCAAGAATCATCTCTATATATATTTTTAAACTGGAAATATAAAATAAATTGGTCGAATGCTATTTCATTTTTTTCTCGGCTTCTAGGACCCGTTAGTCGGAACGGCACAATACGTGTCTAATATTTGTTGACCAAGAACTTCTAAAAACATTTCTATCAAGATCCGTGAGAGAGTCAGTGTGTCCTCCCCTTGTTAGCTAAAATATCCTTTTTTTTCTTTTTTAGCTAACGCTATCTCATTTTTCTCATTATTATTTTAAAAACAATGCCAACTACCCTTATTTCATAAACTTTCTTTTGGCTGTACACCAAACAGTAAGATCAAAAGAGGTGGGCTAAATCCTTGGGTATACTAAAGGGCTTTTAACTCAATATGAGTAAGCCTGAAGTAGCCCCTAGGGGCCTATATACTTAGCCCATGTATTATTCAGGGGCAACTATGCAAATTATCTCTGTTTAGACTTTGCACCGTTCTGTTCAGGTAATATAGTCACCTAAGACCTCCTTCTCTTTAGTTAAATATATCTTCAGTAATAATTACAAGATATTAATTTAATAATTCATGATTTAGTATGTCTTTGGAATTATTCTTAGCTTTTTTCAAGAATTACAAAATATAATCAACCTTTGCCAAAGACATATGAACTTGCTAAAAAGAGTTAACGCGATTTCATTTTATATTTGTATGTAATTTTTTTTTATTTTCAAATGGAATAAAACAACTTTTAAATTTTAAGTAGTTGTTCTTTGCAATCTAAATTGAATTGATAGGATTCTAAAACGACGTAGGAAACCTAATTTACCAAAAAATAACTAAGAGGTAAAACTTAATGCATAGAAGGTAACTTTCGCAGATGGTTGTAGGTTCTTGAAGCTATGAATAACTCCAGTTCTTTGTTGTTGTTTTCTATCATTAACAAACACATACATACATACATATTTATATATTTATGTTTAATAAGGTTCTTGAGGTTTAGTCAATAAAATAACATCTTATTTTGGAGACGTTTGGAGAATATATTGTTCTCATAAAAATGCTCTACAGTGAAAATGTCCATAAACAATTGTGTAATATATCAAAAGTTAGACGTAATAAATCTCAACATATCGCTCATGGGCAAGATAACCGTCCCAACTCAAAATATGACACTGTGCTTAACTCCCCGTACAAGTAACCTATGTGAAGGTCAATACACAACTAAAATATGTCACTGTTCCTGCTTCCACCGTTCGCCATCGTAACTTTAGATAAATCACAAATATCGCAAACCAAAAACGTATTCTGAAATAAAACGTAAAATGAATTTTTTGAGTTGTGTCACTTTTCTTGCCCATGAGCGATATCTTATTCCAATTTAATACATTCAGACTAATAATCTACATTTATATATAATATATACATCATAAAAAATCCTTTTACATATTACACAACAAACGGAAATGTTATCTACCTGGACCTGGGAATACCACCAAGTTTTGGAAATACCCACCTTAACCTTTATTCCATTTTTTTCTTTTTCCAAAATTTCTCCAGTTCAGTTTGCATACTCGAATTATTATAGTTTAGTAGTAGATAAAATATCCACCAGTAACATTTGAAACAATTTCATTCTCCCCCATTTTTTGTAATTATATATTCTTATGCATGTTTTTTATATATTTATATTGTTGCTAGCTTAAACTTTAAATAACCTTTGTAACTTATATAATTGTATTGTAAACTATTTTTTAACCATAGGGTATGATAATGAGAACAATATAGTCTCGAAACGAAATAAGGGGTTATTTTATTGACTGAAGCTCAAGAACCTTATTAAACAGCCAGTAGTAACATTCAAGAAAAAAATATAAATAAAATATAAATAAAAAAAAAAATATATATATATATATATATATATATATATATATATATATATATATACATATACATATATTAATATAATTAATTTTTGAATTGTTTGTTTTTTTCATATCCTCTTTTAAGTACACATGGCCCGACAATGACTTTGACCCTCTTGTCGGCTAAACGTTTATAGCCTTTTTCAAATGTAGCTACAGGTTTTTTATCTAATATTTTATCTTCTTTTACAAGCGGGCCGGTGTGTAACGGAGAGTTTTTTTTTTTTTATTTATAAAAATAAAGCAATAATCAGCTATTCGCATAAATCATTAATTTACATAGTTAATTTTGAAATTTGGAATTCAATCATGCCGACAAACATATCGTACAACGCAAGACCTATATTGCATATCTTAATCTTAATCATTTAATAAAAAATAATTGTAATTTTCCAACCCAATATCCCATACCACTTCACCTTCACCGTTACACTGGCCTACTACACAGTACGGAATTGAAAATTCAAATACAATCCTGCCATTGTCTATACTCTTTCAATTTCCTTGTCTGTCGTTCCTGTATCACTCACCGAAATTGATATATGATTATTTAATATTTTTATAAGTAGTTATTTATAAAATAAGTAACTATATGTTTCTTGTATACCCCTGAAAAAAGAAGAAGTTCTGTATATTTAATTTGTGTACACAATATGTTATTTCCAACACGCTGTTCTAGATAACGTTAATATATTCATTTGTTAGTAAGATTATTAAGTCAATCATTTAAAACATAGTAAAATTTCAAGAGTAAACAAAC